>APFE030032147.1:92003-119318 GCA_000404065.3 Pinus taeda
ACCATTTTGTTGTGGAGTGTACGGAACAGTATGTTGCATTTGAATTCCATTTTCGGTGCAAAAGTTGATGAATGTGTTTTTAACATATTCTCCACCATTATTAGTTCTTAGCTTAAGAATTTGATGTCCAGATTGTTTTTTCAACAAAGGCTTTGAAGGCCAAAAATGTGTTAAATACTTCGCTCTTGAGTTTTAAGAAGTATACCCAAGTGCGTCTGGAGAAATCATCAATGAAAGTTAAGAAATATTTGCAGCCAGAGAATGAAGCAACAGGAAGTGGACCACATAAATCACTGTGCACAAGCTGTAAAGGGGCTGAGGCGTGCCAAGAGGCACGTTTTTCAAAATTGTCCCGATGATGTTTTCCGAGTACACATCCGGAACAAACACCATCTCTGCAAGATACCATAGGAAGACCTGTCACCATATTTTCTTACATAGATGCTGAAGGGAGCGATAGTTTAAGTGACCAAATCGCTCATGCCAAAGTTTGCTCACTTCATCATTATGAGCAACAAATACTGAAGGAAGATTTGATGACCCAAAGTTGTGAAACTTGTACAACCTTGTGGAATCATCAGCATTACCAGTAGCTAGAATCTATTTAGGATCTCTTAGATCCTTGATTACAACATCATGAGGTGAAAATTCAACAATTTTACCTTCACCTGAATGAGTTATCTGATATACAGATAGAAGGTTGCTGGATAAGGTTGGAACACATAATACATCATTAAACTGACCATTGTCTAGATGAACAGTTCCAGTCCCTACAACATTAAGAGATCTATCATCACCAACATATATATTTTTGGTGTTACAATCATGTAAAGAAGAAAACATGGCTTTGTTTTTGGCCATGTGATAAGAGGCTCCAGAATCAATGAGCCACTCATGAGAATGAGAAGAAGAAGATACATTTAATGCACAACCAGACTGAGATGATTGACAACGACATGCAGAAAGTGCCATTCCTGAAGATGAAGTTGAAGTTGAAGTAGAAGAATGCTCCACATGGATGTTGTGTTTCTTCATTTGCGGCTTCCAAGGCTTCCATCTTCTTAAAGCATTTAGATTCTAAGTGGCCATCTCGATTACAAAAGTTACAATGTCTATCAGTCTTCTTCCATTTGTTTTTATTGGTCTTATCATTTTGCTGAAATGATCTTTCATTTTGAGACTGAGTTTGCTTAGGACCCTTGTTTGGTTTAGGACCATTCTTTTTAGGATATGACTTCTTAGGATTCTTTAAATTTGGTTGCTGCTGGGCGGCTAACGCTTTCTTGGAAGAGTTTCCAAGATTAAGAAGACCAAGTTGTAAGAGTTTTTCTTGTTCTCTTATTAAAGAATCACAAAAAGAGTCAAAGGAAGGGGCCTTGTAGTCTTTTCCTTGACAAATGAAAGCTTCCCTTGTAGAATGGAAGGTGGAAACAAATACAGAGTAGGCTGGTCCCAACTTAGTAAGGATGGAATAAATAAGGTTACTATCTGTTTTCTTAACCTTAACACCTTCCAAGAGATATCTAAGGGTCTTGAATTTGCACAAGAAATCTTCAATGCAAGAAAAATTATTAGGATCTAATGTAAGCAACTCATTTTCAAGTTGATGGGCTCTAATTTCATTTTTAATCCCAAAAACTTTAGTGATTTGTTCCAATGCTTCATGAGGAGTTTCAAGTTCTGCAATATGGAATCTAAGATCAGGAGAAATAGACATCCCTATCAAACCACGTGCTTGATCTTGTCTATTTTCCCATTTTGCAACCTTGTCTTCATCTTTTGGTTTCTTCTCTTGGCCCGTGGCTATTCTGTAGAGACCTTTACTTCTAAGTAAATCTTCCATGTAGGATGCCCATTGGAAGTAGTTAGTGCTGTCAAGAATGACTTGGCATGGACTTTCCATTTTTAAAAAACTGAAGTTGAAGATGCTGAAAGTAAGTGTTCCAATGGATAGATCTCGAAAAATTAGGCTGTTTTAAAAAAAACGGCTCTGAAAAAGGCTTCCGGATGAAGAAGTTATGGCTTTTGAAAAAAAATTGTTGAAGTCGCCGGCAAAGTGCGCGAATGTGCGGGAATGAAAAAAAAACGCCCCACAAAATGGAGATTTGAACCCAAGACCTCTACTCTCTTAAAATAACTTTGAACCAATTGATCTATACAAAAATTTGAGAGAGAGAGAGAGGGGGGGGGAGAGAGAGAGAGAGAGGGGGGGGCTTTGGTTTGCGTGCTTGCCTTGAGAAACCTCTTTTTCCCTACAAAACACAAAACACAAAACCCAACACGGACATGCAAAGAAAAACGAACCTTATGGCTCGAAGTTAGCTTTACCCAAAAATCTAAATATTTAAAAAAAATTAGCCGAAAAACTAAATATTTTTCTCAATGTTTCTGATTTTCCGAGATCACACTAAGGTGCAGGGAAAAGAGCATACGCATGAGAAAAAAATCCTTCCTTTCTGTTTCTGATTTGCCAGATCGCACAGAGTCGCAGGGGCAAAGAGCATACGCAGAAATGAAAGGTATAGATTCGGTTAAAAAAAACTAAATAAACCGAAACCGAAATAAGCAGAGAGAAAATAACAGTAAACTGCAAATAAAGACTGTATACCTCCAGATCTTAAAAATGACGCAGATAGGGCTACCGGAAACCTTTTCGCGTGAAACGAAAGGGGTTCCTCACTGGAACAGATGCTCCGAACACAACAGAGCAGTCTTCTCGGCCCGAAAACAGTCAGAAATAGTAGATCTAGGAAACGACAGCCGCATGCAGTTCTACCGGCTTCAGATTTGGATCACCAACCGACGCGGCCCTCAAATAGCTCTGATACCATGTAGGAATTTACAGGGTAAGTTCCTCAGACAGAACACCAGAAGGACACCGCTCACAAACAGATCACAGATCAATACACCAGTATTTTGACGTGGTTAAAACCCTCAGAGAGGGAAATAGTCCACGGCCTGCGCCAACGTGGCTACTACAGGCAATTTATTAATAAAGAATGAAAATTTACATAAGCTTCTCTCATGCACGGTTAACCTACAAATGACCCTCCATGCGCTTTAAATAGAATTCATGACCAATCGGGTGTCAAGCCACGGATCAAGTGTCGGTAATACCGAGGAGAGAATGAACCGTCGGATCACTACATATCGTGACCATCGGATTGTAAGTTACAAAATGTACAACGGTAAAGAAACACACTTTACCTAACGCTAACCTAACTCTATACTAGACCAGGTTGAACTTAACTATTCCTATGTGTCGGAATATCCTAACACAAGAAGTATTTCTTGCAAAATTTGGTGATGATAGAACTGTATCATCCTTGATCAGTGATCTTTCTAATTTAAAAGCTAATACATATGAAAATATTAAACATTTCAACTCCAAATTTAACAAATTTCTAAACAAAATCTGAGTTGCCTCTAAACCTGTTGTACATGTACAAATATAATGGTATATATCATCTCTTCCTTCTAATATTGCAATCTTTGTAGATAGGGCCAATAAGGCTACCCTTGTAGAAAACATGAAAGAAGCCCTGTTTGTGGAAAGAAAAATCTTAGCTTTAGAAAAATATCACAAACGTATGAAAGGAAGACCAAGAAAGTAACTTTTAAATATGACTATGAAAATAAAACTTCAAAGGACTCTTTCGATCTGGAAGGCCTTCAGAAAGTTTTAAAAACAATGTCAAATGAAATGGTAGAAATTAAAAAACAGGTAGTAGAGTCCTTTGCTCCTAAAAGACCTTTCCAATCATTCAAAAAGAACTCCTCTTCTGCATCACAACCTCCAAACACCATTTCAAATGTTGAATCTGGCCAAGAATCAGTAGAAGATTCACCAAATGATGAAGAAGTTGAAACAGAAGAAGAAATTGAACTGAATGGGATGTAGGATTTTTTTCTCCAAATAGAAGAAGAGGCACAAGAAATGCTAGTAACTACTAGAAGAAAAAATTCTCCTGACACATCTACCACTAATTAGAAGTAAAAGGATTCTACTCCTGCAAAAGAGAAAATAGTAACTAAGAAATCTAAAACTAGCCAAACTGACCCTATTCCTCTAGACTCCCCGAATGCTTGAAAAACATTGGTAATCTTGCATACAGTCAAATACTCATGTAAAAGAGAAAATAGTAACTAAGAAATCTAGAACTAGCCAAACTAACATTACGTTGCCTGAGCTCACTAAACTCAAACAACAACAAAAGATCCTGTTAAGAGAATTGAAAGCAGTTACAGTATCTCCCCTGCCATCTGCTATAGTTTCTCAAGTCGCCTACAATATGGGAAAACCTCCATCCTCAAACAAAGTAGATCCTTCACATCTAGTTCTGACTGGTGATTGATCTATTTCTCATGCCCTCCATTTCTGCTTATGAAATTTTCAACAGGAATGTTCATAACTGCCTTGTTGAATTAGGAGCCTCCTCAAACATAATTCCAAGCGTTGTGTGTGATAAATTAAACATTACACCTCAAAAATTTGTAGTACACATAGCTTAGTTAGACAGGATGAAAGTAGAGGTACTTTGAGAAATAGCATCAGCTTTAATTAGGCTTTCCTCTAATCCAAAAATCTAACAAATGATTGATATATTGGTGGCTGATATTCCTGAAATTTATGGTTTGATTATTAGCAGGGATTGGACTAAAAACTTGCACGGTTATTTTGCAACTGATTGGTCTCACATGTGGTTGCCACATAACAGTAAACCAAATCAAATCAGGATAGACTGAGAAAAATTCATGAAGTATACAGTCACAGACCTTGAGGGAAGCAATGACCCTATTGCCTTCACTAATAACATCATTGGAAACTATTCAGCGGAGTCTTCTTTAGGATCTTTTAATGCTCAAAAATCTCCCTTTTTAGATAATGTTATAGTTTCTCAAGTTGAGAATTTCTCGCAAACAAATGCTTCCAAGTGTTTAAATTTAATTTATAAAGTTTATAATGACTCTCCATTCTGGACTCTTTATTTTGATGGTTCTAAATTAGAAGACAGTGTAGGTGCATGATGCATTTTGATCAATCCGCAAGGAGAGAAAATTATGCTAGCCTCTAGACTTGAATTTCAATGTACAAATAATATCGCCAAATATGAAGCACTGATCCAAGGTTTGTATAAAGCCATCAGTCTTAATGCCAAATATCTTTGAGTTTATGGTGACTCTGAAAAAATTATGAAAAAGGTGAGAAATACAATTCACTGTGTTTCCGAGCATATTAAACACTATCAATCTTCAAATCAGAAATTGACTTCTCATTTTTTTGCTTTCAACATTTCTTCACTCCCTAGACTCTAGAATGCAAGTGCTGACTTACTTGCCAATGTGGCATTTAGACTTATACCATCAAAAGACTTTAGTCGAGATAGGTTTTCAATAGAATTAATATTTAAACCATCTATTCTGGACAACATAAAAAATTGGAGAGTGTTCAATAATGTTGCAGATATTTTAAATTTCCTTACATCAGAAGGATCATATGAAGAGCAGATCATAGACGAGCATGAGCATGATATATAAATAAAAATAATCTTGTTCTAAACCCAATTCCTAAATCTTTGGTCAAGATGGAAGATCTTTATGATTTGAAAGATAGGTTCAAGAAAATTATTAACTCCAAAACTCAAAGTTCTACTCTGATATTTGAAGTAGTAAAAATGGGATCAAATGAGAAACCTCAAAATATCAACCTAGCTCTTGACCGAACATCTCAAGAAAAAGAATCATTCATTAGGTTATTGAAAAAAAATAAAGGTGTCTTCGCTTGGGATTATGCAGATCTCAAAACATATGATACCTCTATAATTCAACCTACCATATCCATGACTTCAAATGAAAAACCTGTTCAGTAACAGCTTCGAAAAATTCACCCAGTCCTTGAAATTCAAATTAAATCTAAATTGAACAAGCTTCTGTAGGCCAAGATAATATTCCTTGTCATGCGTTCTAAATGGGTATCGAATATAGCACCTATGAGGAAAAATAACAGTGATATTATGATCTACATTGATTTTAGAAACCTAAACAAAGCTTCCCAAAAGGATAATTTTCCTCTGCCTACTATGGAATATGTACTACAACCAGTTGCATGTTCCAAATTAATGGCATTTCTAGATGGATTTTTAGGATATAATCAAATCCTTGTGCATCCAGATGACAGATTAAAGAAAACATTTAGGACCAAGTGGGGAACATATGCCTATTAGAAAATGCCTTTTGGACTCATAAATGCTAGTACCACATTTCTACGTGCTATGGACATTGCCTTTAGAGGTCTAATAAATAAACTGGTTGTTATTTACTTGGATGATATCATAGTCTATTCCAAGGATAGAAACGATCATTTAAGTGACCTCAAACACATCTTTGAAAGATGCATGAAATATGGCATTTCCTTAAACCCCAAAAAATCTTATTTTTCTTTACCAGAAGGCAAACTCCTTGGGTTTATAGTATCCAATAAAGGAATTTACATCGATCCTGATAGAGTCTAAGAAATAGAAATAATTCCCCTACCACACAATAAGAAAACCATGCAATCATTGCTAGGCCAAATAAATTTTGTTAAACGATTCGTCCCAAATTTTTCACAAATAGTCTTGCCCCTTCAAGCGGTGATAAGAAAAAATGCAGTTTTCAGATGGAGCAAACATGAAAGAGAATCATTTGAGTTGATAAAGAAAGCGATTATTAATGCCCCTTCATTAACAACTCCTGACTTTCTCAAACCCTTTGTATTATATACTTTTGCATCTGATACTTCGTATGCTGCAGTTTTAACACAGTTGAATGATGAAAACATCGAATAACCCATCTCCTTTTTCAGTTCTAACTTACAAGGCAATGAATTAAATAAACTTAAAAGGAAAGGAAAAGAAAGCATTTGCAATCTTTAAAACTCTGAAGCATTTTAGGCCTTTTCTTCTTAAAACCCATACAAAGATAGTTGTACCCTACCTTGCAGGAAAACAACTATTGACTCAAAGAGTAGGGGAGAAAAGAGCTAATTGGATAATTGCACTTCAAGAATATTATGTAGAAATCCGGCCAGCTGAAATTGTCAGGTGCCAAGGTTTTTGCAGGATGTTAACATGTGTTTCGCAATTTCCAACAGAAGAAGATCAAGGTAATGAATTGCAAATATCAAAGACAAGCCTAAATGATATGCAATTACAATATGCTAATTTGAAAGCTTATCTTAAAAATGGATATGCTCCTATGCTCCTTAATTATAAAACAAAGAGAGCTTTAAGATTAAACTCAAATTAGTATGAGCTAGTCAATGATGTATTGTTTAGAAGGAATTATGATTCAGTATTGTTAAGATGCTTAAAGAAACCTGAAGCTTAAGAGGGTCATGCAAGAATTACATGATGGACTAGCTGGTACTGGACATTTTGGAGGAAATACTATTGCTCATAAAATCCTGCCTACAGGATATTACTCGCTAACAATATTTAAAGACGCACATGAATATGCAAGGAAGTGCAAAACTTGTCAAACTATGGCTGGAAGAGAAAGAAAGCCATAATTCCCTTTACAACCAGTTAACATCCAATAGCCATTAGAAAAATGGGGATTAGATATAATTGGTGAGATTATGCCTAACGCTTCCAAGCAGCATAGGTACATCCTCACAGCTACTGATTACTTTACTAAGTAGGTAGAAGTTGGCCCATTAAAGATAGCTAATATGGAAAAAATCACAAATTTCATTGCTCAGTACATAATTACTCAGTTTGGCTTACCCTCAGCTTTAATGTTTGACAATGCATCTTGCATTTCTGGGAATTCAATGGTAGAATTCGCTCTTAAGCGAGGTTTCAAGTTAAAATATTAAGCTAATTATTATCCTTAAGGTAATGGATTGGCAGAATAAAATTATCAAAAGAACTATTGATCAAAATCATAGGAATTGGCATAAAGAATCTGTTATGAAACCAGCTCACAAAAAGATAGAAATGATAGATCAACACCTTAGAATTCAGCCTCTTCGAGGGGGAAACCTCCTTTACATTACACAAATGAGTGATTCTTTGGTGATTCAAATGACAAAACCTCCTTTCTATATATAGGAGTCTAAGGAGTCACAATATAACCCACCCGACCTAACAATAATAATATAAAGGCACAAAAATAATAATAGAGGGATTCTATGGGGCATAGTAATAACAATATGGGGACAATAAGGGCACAACAATATTAATAAGGGATACAACTACAATAGTAACATGCCCCTCTCCTTCAAAAAAGTGTTGTGCTCAACACTTGAGTGGTTCTGGATGCTTCTGTATAAAATTATCATCCTCCCATGTGGAATCTTTAGCAGATAAGTTCTTCCACTTGATGAGATACTCCGAAATTGATCGATTTCGTAGCTGTCGAGTTCTTGTTTCTGTGACTACTTCTGGTTCCAATATAACTTTTCCTTCCTCGTCAAGTTCTAGCAATATTGTTTGAAGTGGGAGCTTGTTGCCTATAACCTTCTTTAAACATGAAACATGGAAAACTGGGTGCACTCGAGAAGCTGCAGGAAGCTCCAATTTGTATGCCATAGTGTTGTGCTATACAATAACCCCCCATTTCATTAAAAAACTTTACAGAAGATCGTAATATGAAATTGGTCCCTTTTTAAAAAAATAAACCTAGTTAAATGTGTATGTACCTCATCATAAGGAAAATCCTTGTTAAAACCCAGATGTAAATAAGTCATGTTATACAAACCTTTTAAATAAGAAATAAAGTGTTTCTTTATAAAAATCATTATATATTGCGATAAAGTGATTGGAGATCGCATATCGCATATCGCAATATTAAAGGAAACACACATAAAAGAACATCACCCAATCCTCCGACCCAAAATGGTAATGGCTATCGGCAAATCTGGGAAAACAAATTCCAACACACAATAAAGAAGAGCCCCTCAACTCCTCCGATGCGATAAAGAAAATCGCAATCAACAAATCAGCAGTGTCAATGATAAAGGAATATATGTAAAGAGGCCTAACCAAAAAACTCCCGATGTGATAAAGCTAATCGCAATCGGCAATCGACATTCAGCAGAGTCAAATGATAAAGATATGATAGATCATGCAAAATCCTTACTGTGATCTATTAATTGGGCGCACATCTCGAAAAGAAAATATACATTAAAGGAAGTTTGCATGCATTACATTGTATCACCTTTCAGTGATCGAAGATATTTAAAGCAAGTTTTAAAAGCCTTCCCTTTGACATTCCCAATTGTCGATTAGCGATTTATCGCTGATCGTCGATTAATAAAATCTAAGGCATGCTTAAAACAATAATTTGGCATATAAACAATGTGATGGACATTTATGAGGTTATTTACCATGATTGAAAGTTTAAACGGCTACTCAATTTTCCAGTTAAGGATGGATCTTTCAAAGGATTTCATCCATGGTAATCCTTAACTATATTTTATTTTATGCCAATCGACATAATTCTATTCATATTGACTTGTGACAACATTTTTCTATATCACTATTTGTAACTATTTGTGCAGAATTCTTCCGAAACTAGAGAACCAAAGAAAATGGGTAAGAAATCAAAGAAGTCCACAACAACAATTCATCTAGTCAAAGATCTCAGACCAAGTAAAAAAGGATTAATCTTAGATACGACGTGCCTTGGTCTAGGAAACATGAGCTAGGAGAGAATTTACAATCTGATAGAAGAAGAAGGGCTTGAGGAATTATCAGATGACGCCACTGTCGATTCAACTAACAAATCAGAAAGAACTCTGAAAGAATTGGACTGTTTCTATCTTCACAGGATAACAGCACGAGCTAAAATCCTTCCATATACTGATGTAGTGAGATGGGTGGTACAGGAAATTCCAGTCTCAGACAAAACATTTTTCACAGTTGATGGGAGGATATTCAGCTCATTTCAGCCAGAGGATTTTAGGAAAATGTATCACTTACCTCAACCTGAGAAGCAAACAACAAAGCATTCTTGGAGGTGTTTGCAAAAGAGAATGATTCAGAGTCAACCCCAATAAAGAAATCGAGAAATTTTCCCAAAAATCACAAGCATGAGTCATTGGGTAAGTACTCTGTTGACTCTTTGGCTTCCCCTTATTGTTATGTCAGGGCTATGTTGTGTAGGATGTGGGGAATACATGATTCAGCCAAATCCATCATAGAAATGGTACCCCTAATGGAAGCTACAATCAATGCCTATGTGATGGATTGGGGAAATATTTTGTCTGATAAACTAGCCACAACAATTCTAGAGTACAGGACAAATGCACGTAAAAATACCAGGACCATTCCCCCTTTCTATTATAGTGCATACATTTTGGATACTATTTGTTTTAATACTAAATTTTCGTTACTCGAATGGAGATGGACTCCCCAAGACCGTAAACCAATCCATATTTATCACGAGCAGTTACGGAAGGCTCACTACAAAAATCATTTGTATAAAATTTGTAATGGTTTTGTTTTGACTGTGTATTATTCTATTTTGAATAAGCCTACCCCCAGAATTTCCCAGGAAGTAGGGATTGACTTGACTACAGTAGGTAATTGGTTTGGGGAAGAAAAATTCACTTATTTAAGGCTTTTTGGTAGCCTTGCTAAGCCCCATGTTCTCCCCCTGTATGTGCCTGATAAATTATTAGCTCGAGAATTGGCTTATCAAATAACAGTAGAAGGGACATCAAAAACCCTTAGAAATTCTAAGGAACAGGTATGGCCTATATTCCCTTTATGATGCGGTGTTTTCACTCTTCATGATTACAAACACACGGAGAAGGAGGGTGGAAAGATACAAATGCTGAATCTTGCCACAATTCCTAACAGACAATATGATCCAAGAAAGGTCGCCTATAATGTTCTTAAACGAGCCAAACTTACAAAATTTGATCATGAGAAGGATGACTTCGATGATCTATTTTCTTCAGCTAAATCATTATTTCAGGTTGAAGCATTGGCTAGGATTAGTATCAAGATGAAGGGCTAGAAACATTTAATATGCTTAGAGACCAGAGGTTGCAAACTCTACCTCTAGACCTATTAGCCACCACCCTGACAGTCGAGTCAAGCAAAACTGAAGAGCAAACTGTTGACAAAGATCCTGTAGGGGAAAAAGTTCCTGAGAAAGAAAAAACACTAGAGTAGGAACAAGAATAGGAAAAGGGCAGTGAACACATTGATATAGACGTTCATATTGATCCTAAACTACTCAAAATATATAGGGATTTAGCACTCTTGAAGCAACAATTGGTAAGAAGATAGCAATTGATACGTTTCCGCTAAAGAAACCAGCGACCCACCCATAACTCAAAAGGATGTAGAGATGCTTCCAAAATACCCATTCGATGAAATTGTTCTAAATATAGAAGAAACACCACCTTTGGACGTCTTTTATAGCCCTAAGCATAGGGCTGTGATAAAGAGGCAAAGGAAAAAGAGAAAACTTGACCAATCTTCTCTTTTGCCTACACAGATGGAAATCAATAATGTGGTATGGAGACAGCAAGTCAACCCTTCTGAAGACATTACTAAACTCTCTCAGTATGTTGGTGCATATACAACAACCACTATGGACAAGGCGTCAGAAGTCAGCAATTTGCTTAAAGAAAAGGATCAAGCAATCATCTCACTGGAGACACAGGTGTAGGAAAAACAACAGAGGATAGAGCAATTAAAGTAGCAGTTGGTAGCGCATTAGCAGTCAAACAACCAACTAAACAAACAACTGCTCAAAGAGAAACAAAGAATAGATCCAGATGCAGTTCAGAAACAAGAGGAGATGTCTCTAGCATTGAACAAGCGTAAGATAATGAATGAACAATTGAGAAAAACAAAAGATGAACAGATTGCTCAGCTATCATTACAAATATAAAGGTTCAAAAAATTTCCTCAAGTCGAAGAATTCAAATCAGAGGCTCTCCAAATAACTAAAGCATTATCTACTCAGTTAAATTTGTTATGTAATAATATTTCTCTTGTTCCTCCCTTCTGTGAAATTACCTCGTCCATGATTGATAAGTCGGTGGAAGACAGAAAAAAGCTGGAGCAGGTAGATGAAACACTAACAGAGTTTCTTTCCTAGCAAGAAACCAAAGAAGGACAAGCCACAAATCTACCTCAAATTCTGGAATCAGACAAGGAAATCCTATTCCTTGAGTGGCAAACTCAACTGATGAAGGCAGAAAGGGTAGCATCGAGATGTAATCAGCGACTAGTAATCTAGTGGAATTGATTAATGATACTCTGTATTTGTCAAACTTAATCTCAAAATGCACTCTAGGGAAATTACCATCAGTCAAAGAATTGGAATAGACATGGAAAAAGGAGCTAGAAAAGAGGGAGATATTAATTGCGGGCATCCATACTTTAACATGGGAGACATTTTGGTTCTTCCTTGTGAAACCATATAGTCAAAGGACAACAATCAAGTGCCTAACCGATGCAATCGGTTATATCATTCCTGAAATTACTGATACCACATATACTGCACAACTACATTCACTTATGAGTCACCCTCCAGAACTGCAGCTGATGCTCAACTTATGCCAGCTCAAGCCAAAGAATAGTCAGCCGAAACAATGAATCTTTCTTACCGACTGCAAGCATGTCTATTTCGGGAATATTTTCTTATATTTATGATTTGGATATACCAACTCACAACATTTTTATTTCATAGTTAGTTAGTTTAGATAGTATTTATAGATCCTTTCATGTTTTTAGAAAGGGTCCTCAATTTTTGTATTCAGAATTGGATTGGGAGTTGCACTATTTTGCTTCTGATATATATATTTTTTATGAAGACTAGACCTGAATTCTGAATTTTAATGAAGAGTACTTTTATGGGATATGCACTATTGCTTTTCGTGAAAGTATTTCTAAGTTGAAAGATGAGATCTGAATGCGATTGATATCGGAGGGGATTCAAATTACATATGGTACTACTATCTATGTCTTTTTTTGATACTTTTATATGAATCAACATTTATTCATTTTTGGTATCATTTGATATATGTATGTGCTTTCATAACAGTCCTTTAGCTTATCACTATTGAATGGTTAAGGATTGTTACTTATTCATTCCTATTTATGTAAATGGTATATGAAGAATAGTGCAATAATGTTTTAATTATTACTTTATCAACTACTTGAACAAAGTAATTATCATATGAATGAATATTTTTGTTTAAAAGTAGAGTCATCTACAAGCCTACTTTTCAATAAGAATCACCAAGAATTGCACTAAACCAGAGATTTCCCGGGATAGATTAGTTGTTTATATTTTTGCATATTAGGATAAAACATCCATCATTACCATTAGATAATAGACAATCGATCACTTATCTATCCTACTTATGAATCATTGGGAAACTGGTCCCATTATATCCATTTGGAGCCACTACACCAAACGGAAAAGGAGTTTCCTTTAAGGTCCGAACCGGGTGGTTTTCCCCGTTGTCGATGCAGCGATTTTCGAGGCATCAACATTCTTGGCACTAGAAGGAGGGCATGAACTGTGAATGGTGATCAAATCCAAATCTACAATCCATTCTGAGAGTAAATCTCCCTCCATGCCACCTCCGACTTCTCCTTTGCGTACTGGAACTCCAGTCTTCAAGCGAGAAGTAGAGGAAACAACTACAGTGCTCAACCCCAAAATATCCCAGATAAATTAAGTCCTAAATCTCTTGAAGTATATTCTCTTATCCACAAACATCAAGGGTTCTCAATATCACCACAGAAATTTGAGGTATCTCAAGGCAGTGTGACTTCACAATTCATTCCTTCTCACCCCCTCACCAAACTTCAGAGTGAAAAGCTTGGTATTGAACCTATTGAGTTACCTTTTCCCGAAAGAAAACGAGCAATGAAAACAACTGAAGGATCTGATAGTGAAACTTTCTCATCATCATCCTCCATTTCATCTTCTCCATTGTAAAGTCAACGATCCACTCCTCCACTCAAAATTGTCGTTCAACATGGAATTGGAACTTCAACATCAGCCTCTCAACGTTTTGGAACCACAATATTTGCTTCCCAACCATGTGGAACTTCATCAGCGTTATCATCTATTAGTAGCTTGACAATGGCACAAAACCCATGGAGCAATCTGGGTGGAGTCACTATGCTTGCACCTTTGCACCCATTGCCAACACATCTTGAAAAATGGTTGCCAAAATTTAATCCAGATGCAGGCATACCAGCAGATGAACACATTAACAACTTTATGTTGTCAGTTAACTTAAAAGGAGTTACAGAAGAAGATGTGGTTGTTAGGATTTTCCATTATACCCTACAAGGATCAGTTGGGTCTTGGTACTTTTATTTACCATTAGGATCCATTACCAGTTGGAATATTTTCCAAGAACAATTCTTGACTAAATACGGTGATGACAGATCTATAGCAACATTAATCAATGATCTTTCAATCTTAGGATAGAATCCAAAGAACCTATAAAAAAATTCAATTCAAGATTTAATAAACTCTTGAATAAGATCCCGACTGCCTCTAAGTCTAGTGAATAAGTTAGAAGTGAATGGTATATAACGACTTTACCTTCAAACATAGCTATCTTTGTAGATAGAGTTGGAAAACCTACTCTAGAAGAAAATATGAAAGAGGAAATTGCTGTGGAAAGACGTATCATCACCTTAGAAAAGAAAGCTATTCTTGAAGACATAAAATATAAAAAAATCTCTTTCAAAGATGATTCAAAGAAGAAAATGGCTAAAGATCCATATGATATGGAAGGTCTCCAAAAAGTTCTCAAGACTATTTCAAACGAAATGATAGAAATTAAGAAGCAAGCAGCTGAGACTTCAACTAAAAAACAATTTAGAAACTTCAAAAAGCCAGAATGAAAACCTTTGAATTCTATATCCAATGCAAACTCAGACCCCGAAAAAAACGAAGAAGAAGAGATAGTCTTATCATCTGAAGAACTAGAAGAATAAGTAACTATAGAATGTCATGGGATGTGGGATTTCATTTTGCCTAATTCTAATACAGAAAATGAACAAGAAGCTTTCCCTATAACTACCAGAAGTAAAAGCACTCCTAAACCCGTTCAAGGAAATCAAAAGAAAAGGAACATGGGTACCACTACAAAAGAGAAAACTCCCATAAAGAAGTCTGCGACTGCACCTTCTCAAAATCAGCCATCAACTTCAAATCCACCTACAATAGCTAAAACATTAATAGCTATAAACTCTATGGACTACAACATTATTGAAGACATGAAGAAAACAAAGGCAAATATCACTATGTTTGAACTTAGTAAACTCAAACATCAACAAAAGTTTCTACTTAAGGAGTTAGATGCAGTACCTTCTTCTCCTCTTCCTAATACTATGTTATCCAAAGCTGCTAATGAAATAGGTAAACCACCTCCTGGTAGAGTAGAAGCTACTGATGCTGTCCTAATCAGAGATAGATCAAATTCCCATACTCCTCCTTTTCTCTTAACCTACGAGATCTATAATAGAAATCTACACAACTGTTTGACTGACTCAGGGGATTCTTCGAATATAATGCCATCTTTAGTTTGTTCCAAACTGAACATTGAACCCCAAAAGTCAGCAATCCATATTGTCCAGTTGGATAGAACTGAGGTCTAGGTATTAGGAGAAATCAACTCAGTTACCATTAGGTTATTAGCTAATCCAAGAGTGGTTTAGAGAATTGATATTTTAATCATTGATATTCCTGAATTCTATCGTTTGATTTTGAGTAGAGACTGGTCTGAGAAATTTCATGGTTATATTTCCACCGATTGGTCTCATATGTGGCTACCTTATAAAGGAAAGCCAAATAAAATAAATATTGATCAGGAGAAACATATGACTCATACTGTCACTGAGTTTGAACAAGAAAATCAACCGATAGCATTCAACAACAACATTCTGGGTAATTACTCATCCGAATCATTCTTTGGCAATTTTACTGCTCGATCATCAACTTTCTCAGTTAATAGTTTCACATATCAAATTGAAAATTTTTCTCAAAAAAGATACATCAAGGTGTGTTAGAATTACTAAGGAAACTGTAAATAAAATTGTAGATAAATCTTTGTTTTGGTCATTATATTTTGATGGGTCTAAATCTAATGAAGGTGCAGGGGCAGGATGTATTTTAGTTAGCCCTAAGCGAGAAAAGACCATGTTACCATGTAGATTGGAATTCGAGTGCACAAGCAATACAACTGAATATGAAGCCTTGATTCAAGGACTTTATAAAGCAATCGGTCTTAAAGTTCAATATGTGAAAATGTTCGGTGACTCTGAAATTGTTATAAGACAAGTCAAAAATACTATACATTGCCTTTCTAGTCACCTTAAACATTATCAATCCTTGGTACAAGACCTTATATCTCATTTTTTAGCATTCAATATTTCTCCCATCCCTAGATCCCAGAATGAAGCAGTAGATTTACTAGCCAATGTTGCTTCTAAGCTCCTTCCATCCGAAGATTACAGTCCCGATAGATTTTCAGTAGAGTTAATTTTTAGACCATTGATTCCTGATAATGTCACTAAGTGGCGAGTGTTCAGTCATGACGATGATATTTTAAATTTCTTAACCTCCGATAAGTCCTATGATGATCAAATTATTGATGAAAGTGAGCATGATCTTCAAATGAAAGAAAATCCTGAAGAAAACTCAATACCCAAACCAATGGTCAAACTTGAAGATCTTTATGACATCAAAGACAAGTTAAACAGGTTACTAATTCAAAGCTCCAAAGTGATACTTTGAGATTTGAATTGATAAACTTGGGTACCAAAGACAATCCACAAAACATCAATTTGGGATTAGGACTTTCTTCAGAAGAAAGAACTGCATTCATTAGATTATTGCATAGATATAAAAATATACTCCCTTGGAAATATGATGATTTGAAAATGTATGATACATCTATCATACAACATACAATTCCAATGCTTTCTAAGCAAAAACCAGTAAAACAGAAATTAAGGAAGATTCATCCTAACTTAGAGAGTAAAATAAAAGCTGAATTAAACAAACTCTTGAAGGCCAAAATAATTTTTCCCGTTAGACATTCAAATTGGGTGTCCAACATGGTGCCAGTAAGGAAGAAAAATGGTGACATTAGAATTTGTATTGATTTCAGAAATCTTAACAAAGCAAGTCAAAAGAATAACTTCCCTTTACCAACAATCGAGCAAACTCTCCATTCAATAGTTGGCTCTGAATTAATGTCATTCTTAGATGGTTTTTTAGGGTATAACCAAATCTTGGTGCACTCCGATGATAGACTTAAGACTACTTTCAGAACTAAGTGGGGAAATTATGCCTATCAAAAAATGCCATTTGGGTTAATTAATGCTGGAGCTACATTCCAAAGAGCGATGGACATAACATTCAAAGGTCTAATCAATAAATTAGTAGTTGTCTATTTAGATGATATTACTATTTTCTCTAAGAAAAGATCAAGTCATTTGCATGATTTGAAACAGATCTTTGAATGCTACAAAAGGTATGGCATTTCACTCAATCCTATGTAGTCCTTTTTTGCTCTTGACCAAGGTAAACTCTTGGGCTTCATCGTTTCAAAGGATGGTATTTATATTGATCTAGATAGAATTAAAGAGATTTCTGAGATTCCATTTCCACATAATAAAAAAATAATGCAATCATTTTTAAGTCAAATTAATTTTGTAAAAAGATTTGTTCCAAATTTTTCATAGAGTGTTTTACCATTACAAACCATGATTAAGAAAAATTCAGTGTTTAAGTGGGGGCCTATAGAAAAAGATGCATTTGATTCCATTAAACAATCAATCATAAATGCCCTTGCTTTAAGCACTTCTAATTTTTCAAATCATTTCATTTTATATACTCTTACATCTGATTCATCTTACGCAACAGTGCTGACACAAATCAACGATCAAAACATGGAAGCACCAATTTCATTTTATGGTTCAAAACTTCAAGGTACTGAACTTAATTACTCTGAAGTTCAAAAACAAGCCTTTGCTGTATACAAAGCCATTAAAAACTACAGACCCTTTCTCTTAAAGGCTCACACCAAAGTTATAGTCCCTTTTTCAGTAGTAAGATAATTACTAGTTCAAAGGGAATTGGGAGAAAAAAGGGAAAATTGGGTTATAGCGTTACGAGAATATGACTTGGAAATTAAAATAGCAAAGATTTTTAAAGGCTAAGGTTTTTGCAGGTTGTTAGCAGGAGCTTCTAATATTCAGGAACATGAAGGTACAAACGATACTGAAGAAATAATTCAGATAAGTACCACTAATCCTGAATCCCAATATGCAGATTTGATATTCTATTTGAAAAACATATATGCTCCTTCTAATATTTCCTATAAAAACAAGCGTGTCATAAGACTGAAAGCAAAAAACTTCATGATTTTTTATGATGTGTTTTTTAGACAGAATAATCATTCAATTTTGTTCAGATGTTTATAAAAACCTGAAGCGCAAAAGGTCTTGTAGGAGCTACATGATGGTCTGGTAGGAGGACAATTTGGAGCTGATACAATAGCACGCAAAATCACTCATGCTGGATATTACTGGGCCACCTTGTTTATAGATACTCATGAGTATGTAAGGAAATGCCAAATATGTCAAACTACTAGTGGAAGATAAAGGAAGCCAACTTTTCCTTTACAACCAGTCAACATTGAACAACTCTTTGAACAATGGGGATTGAACATCATTGGAGAAATCACTCCACATTCATAAAAACAACATAGGTATATCCTTACAGCTACCGATTACTTTACTAAGTGGATTGAGGAAATTCCTTTGAAGACAACAAACTCTAAGGCAATCATTGAATTCATAGATCAGTTCATTATTACCAGGTTTGGTGTTTGAAACACTCTTATTTCGGATAATGAATCTTACTTCTCTAGTAACTCTATACTTGAATTTTCTATCAAAAGAGGATTCAAATTGAAATATTCTGCAAATTACTACCCTCAGGGTAATGGCTTAGCAGAATCTACCAATAAGAATCTTATCAAAATCATTAAGAGAACTATTGAGCAGAATCATAAAAACTAGCATAAGTCTTTGATATTTGCACTATGGGCAAACTGTATAACATAGAAGGCCTCAATAGTAACTTCTCCATTTAATCTAGTGTATGGAAATGAAGCTGTCATGCCATCAAACTTAGTACTTCCATCACTAGCTTTAGTGCAGTTTATTAAAGAAAGTCCCTCATCTTCTATTCAATTGAGACATGATCAGATCTTGAAACTAGAAGAAGAAAGGGAGAAAGATCGAATTACACATGCAAAGCATCAACAAATTATTAAGTCTTCTTTTGATACAACTTCAATCGGCACAAAACGTTTACAAATTGGTGATCTGGTTTTGAAATGGGGCAAAGCCCATGAGGATAAGGGAAAACACACCAAGTTTCAGAAAATGTGGCTTGGACCATTCCAAATCAGCGAGAAGATAGGCCCTTCTACATTCATATTGAAAGATCTATCAGGAAAGAGAGACTATCTTCCTGTTAATGGGATTATTATGAAAAAAATTCTTCAATTGAGGAGGTAACCCCCTTCTCTCTTTGTAAATATTCAATTTTCAGTAGGATTTGTGTGAATAATTAGTTATTTTTCTCTTAGGAAATAATGTTGTGAATAGCCTTCCATTGGTCTTTACTATATTGAATAAGTTACTCAAAAGAAAATAGTTTCAATATTTACTTTTAAGAAATGGAAGCCTTGAAGGAAAAGGAAATTTCTAGGAAATTGGGTATAATTAGATTATGAAAACCCCATTTTATTTTTGTGAAATCTTCTCAAAACTTAAAAATACTGTAAATCATTCTAAAGTTTTAGAAACCTAAAAACGGTTATCAATACAAAACAAAGATTGATTCAATTTTAGCATCTTCAACTCTAAAAAATGTCATCTATGTTCTCTTAAGGAGAAAATTGTTCATCCCATCCATCAAGGTTTATAATTTTTCAGAGTGTAAATCTAAAATATATTTGATATAAGAGATAAGAGGTCTTATTACAAGCCTGCTTACCATGATCATAGGGGAATATTTCAACTGACATTACCAACACTGCATACCAAAACAGGGTAATGGCTTATAATTATAAGACAAGGTGCCTCATCACGAGCCAGCTTGTTCAGTTAAATTACAACCAGTGAATGGCATTGTCAACAGCTGACCACCAAACCAGGATAATGGATTTTTATCTTGCAAAATAAATAAATAAGGAAAAAAGAAAATCCAATACAAAAAATGTGGAAACATATCTTTTGGATTCATTCTTTTTAATTATACTTTGAAATGGATGGGACAATGAATGATTAAATGGTTAAAAGGTAACCCTGCTGAGACTATGAACATTTGCTAGCAGCAATGGCTCTACCTATGAAAAAGGAGTCATTATACAAGCTAAGTTGATGAATTATTTTGTTTTATCATTATCAACCAAGTAAGGTTTACTTAAAACTTAGAATGTATTTAATTTTGAGATAAGAGAGAAATGGCAAAAATAGTCTTCATTATATTCAGAATTTATGATTACCTAGTTATATTAGATTTTCTCTATCTTTTAAGGATTTTAGATTGAGAAAGTTAAAGTATTATATTATTTTCTCAGAGATAACTGTTTCTTCCAGTGAATCGCCAATTGTTGTGCTGTACAACAACCCCCCATTTCATTAAAAAACTTTACACAAGATCATAATATGAAATGGGTCCCTTTTAAAAAAAAATAAACCTAGTTAAATGTATATGTACCTCATCATAAGGAAAATCCTTGTTAAAACTCTGATGTAAATAAATCATATTATACAAACCTTTTAAATAAGAAATAAAGTGTTTCTTTATAAAAAACATTCTATATTGCAATAAAGCGATCAGAGATCGCATATCGCAATATTAAAGAAAACACACATAAAATCACATCACCTAATCCTTCGACCAGAAAAGGTAATCGCTATCGGCAAATCGGGGAAACAAATGCCGACGCATAATAAAGCAGAGCTCCTCAACTCCTCCAATGCGATAAAGCAAATCACAATTGGAAAATCGGCGGTGTGAATGATAAAGGAATATATGTAAAGAAGCCTAACCAAAAAACTCCCGATGCGATAAAGCTAATCGCAATCGGAAATTGGAATTCAGTGGAGTCAAATGATAAAGATATGAGAGGTCATGCAAAATCCCGACTGCGATCTATTAATTGGGCGCACATCTCGAAAAGCAAATATACATTAAAGGAAGTTTGCATGCATTATATTGTATCACCTTTCAGTGAACGAAGATACTTAAAGCAAGTTTTAAAAGCCTTCCCTCTGACATTCTCGATTGTCGATCAATGATTTATCCTTGATCGTAGATTAATAAAATCTAAGGCACACTTAAAACAATCATTCGGCATATAAATGACGTGATGAACATTTATGAGGTTATTTACCACGATTTACAGTTTCAACAACTCTTCAATTTTGCAATTAAGGATGGATCTTTCAAAGGATTTCATCCGTGGTAATCCTTAACTATATTTTATATTATGCCAATCAACACAATTCTATTCATATTGGCTTGTGACAAAATTTTTCTGTATCATTGTTTGCAACTGTTTGTGCATAATTCTTCCAAAATCGGAGAACTAGATAAAATGGGTAAGAAATCAAAGAAGTCCACAGCAGCAGCTCATCCAGTCAAAGATCCCGGACCAAGCATAAAAGGATTAATCTTAGATACGACGTACCTTGTTCTAGGAAACACGAGCTGGGAGACCATTTACAATTTGATAGAAGCAGAAGAGCCTGAGGAATAATCAGAGGAAGCCACTGTCGATTCAACTAACAAATCGGAAGGAACTCTAAAAGAATTGGCCTGTTCCTATCTTCACAGGATAGCAGCGCGAGCTAAAATCCTGCTATATACTGACGTAGTGAGATGGGTGGTAGAGGAAATTCCAGTCTCAGATAGAACATTTTTCACAGCTAATGGGAGGATATTCAGCTAATTTCAGCTAGAGGATCTCAGGAAAAAGTATCACTTACCTCAACCTGAGAAACGATACAACAAAGTGTTCTTGGAGGCGTTTTCAAAAGCGAACGATTCAAAGTCAGCCCCGATAAATAAATGGTGACATTTTTTTGAAAAGCACAAGCACGAGTCATCGGGTAAGTACTCTGTTCACTCTCTGGCTTCCCCTTATTATTATGCCGGGGCTATGATGTGTAGGGTGTGGGGAATACACGATTCAGCCAAATTCACCATAGAAATGTTACCGCTAATGGAAGGTGCAATCAATGGCTATGTGATGGATTGGGGAAATATTTGGTCTAATAAACTAGCCACAACAATTATAGAGTATAGGACAAATGCACGTAAAACTACGAGGACCATTCCCCCTTTCTATTACAGTGCATACATTATGGATACTATTTGTTTTAATTTTGAATTTCCATTACTCGGATGGAGATGGACTCCCCAAGACCCTAAACCATTCCATATTTATCACGAGCAGTTATGGAAGGCTCACTACAAAAATCATTTGTATAAAATTTGTAATGGTTTTATTTTGATTGTGTATTATTCTATTTTTAATAGGCTTGCACCCAAAATTTCCCAAGAAGGAGGGATTGACTTGACTGCAGTAGGTAATTGGTTTGTGGAAGAAAAATTCACCTATGTAAGGCTTTTTGGTAGCCTTACTAAGCCCCATGTTCTCCCCTTGTATGTGCCTAATAAATTATTAGCTCGGGAATTGGCTTATCAAATAACAGTAGAAGTGACATCAAAAACCCTTAGAAATTCTAAGAAACAAGTATGGCCTATATTCCTTTTACGATGCGGTGTTTTCACGCTTCATGATTACAAACACGTAGAGAAGGAGGCAAGAAAGATAGAAATTCTGAATCTTGCCACAATTTCTAACAGACAATATGATCCAAGAAAGGTTGCCTATAATGTTCTTGAACAAGCCAAACTTACAAAATTTGATCATCAGAAGGATGACTTCGATGATCTATTTTTTTCAGCTGGATCACTATTTCAGGTTAAAGCATTGGCTAGGATCAGATATCAAGATGAAGGGCTAGAAACATTTGATATGCTTAGAGACTAGAGGTTGCAAGCTCTACCTTTAGACCTATTAGCCACCACCCCGACAGTCCAGTCAAGTGAAATTGAACAACAAGCTGATGACAAAGCTCCTGCAGGGGAAACATTTCCTCAGAAAGAAAAAACACCAGAGCAGGAACAAGAATAGGAAAAGGGCAGTGAACACATTGATATAGACGTTCATATTGATCCTAAACTACTAAAAGAATGGCAACAATTTGACTCAGTCATAACTAATACTGAAAGTATAGAGGGATTTAGCACTCCTGAAGTAATAACTGGTCAGAAGACAACAACTAATATGGTTTCCACTAAAGAAACAAGTGGCCCACCCATGACTCAAAGGGATGTAGAGATGATTCCAAAAGACCCATCCGATAAAATTGTTTTGAATATAGAAGAAATACCACCTTTGGACACTTTTTATAGCCCTAAGCATAGGGCTGTGATAAAGAAGCAAAGGATAAAGAGAAAACTTGATCAATCTTCTCTTTTGCCTACATAGATGGAAATAACTAATTTGGTAATGAGAGAGAAATTCTACCCTTCCGAAGACCTTACTAAACTCTCTCAGTATGCTAGTGCATATACAACAGGCACTATGGAAAAGGCATCAAAAGTCAGCAATTTGATTAAATGAAAGGATCAAGCAATCATCTCACTGGAGACACAGGTGCAAAAAAAAAAACAGAAGAATTCAACCCTTCCGAAGACCTTACTAAACTCTCTCAGTATGCTGGTGCATATACAACAGCCACTATGGACAAGGCATCAGAAGTCAGCAATTTTCTTAAAGAAAAGGATCAAGCAATCATCTCACTGGAGACACCGGTTTAAGAAAAATAACAGAGGATAGAGCAGTTAGAGTAGCAGTTGGAAGCATAGTAGCAGTCAAACAACCAACTAAACGAGCAACTGCTCAAAGAGAAACAAAGAATAGATCAAGATGCAGTTCAGAAAAAAAAGCAGCTGTCTCTAGCATTGAGCAAGCTTAAGATAATGAATGAATAGTTGAGCAAAACAAAAGATGAATAGATTGCTTAACTGTCATTACAAATAGAAAGGTTCAAAAAATTTCCTCAAGTTGAAGAACTCAAATCAGAGTCTCTCCAAATAACTAGAGCATTATCTACTCAGTTAGACTTGTTATGTAATAATATTTCTCTTGTTCCTCTCTTTTGTGAAATTGCCTCGTCTATGATTGATAAGTCGGTTGAAGACAGACAAAAGTTGGAGCAGGCAGATGCAACACTAACAGAGTTTCTTTCCTGGAAAGAAACCAAAGAAGGACAAGCCGCAAATTTGCCTCAAATTTTGGAATCACACAAGGAAATCCTATTCCTTGAGTGGCAAACTCAACTGATGATGGCAGAAAGGGCAACATCGATATGCAGATCTGCAACTAGTAATCTAGTGGAATTGATTAATTATACTCTGTATTTGTCAAACTTAATCTCAGAATTCACTCTAAGGAAATTACCGTCAGTCAAAGAATTGGAACACAGATGGAAAAAGGAGCTAGAAAAGAGGGAGAGATTAATCATGGGCATCCATACTTTAACATGGGAAACCTTTTGGTTTTTCCTTGTGAAACCATATAGTCAAAGGACAACAATCAAATGCCTAACCAATGCAATCGGTTATATGATTCCTGAAATTAATAATACCACATATACTGCACAACTACATTCACGTATGAGTCACCCTCCAGAACTGCAGCTGATTCTCATCGTATGCCAGCTCAAGCCAAAGAATAGTCAGCTAAAACAATGAATGATTCTTATCAACTGCAAGCATGTCTATTTCAAGAAGATTTCCATATATTTATGATTTGGATATATCAACTCACAGCATTTTTATTTCATAGTTAGTTAGTTTAGATAGTATTTATAGACCCTTTCATGTTTTTAGAAAGGATCCTCAATTTTTGTATTAAGATTTGGATTGGGAGTTTCACTATTGTGCTTCTGTAATATATTTTTTTATGAAGACTGGACTTGAATTCTGAATTTTAATGAAGAGTACTTTTATGGGATATGCACTATTGCTTTTTGTGAAAGTATTTCTAAGTTGAAAGACGAGATCTGAATGCGATTGATATCGGAGGGGATTCAAATTACGTATGGTACTACTATCTATGTCTTTGTTTCATACTTTTATAGGAATCAACATTTATTCATTTTTGCTATCATTTGATATATGTATGTGCTTTCATAACAGTCCTTTAGCTTATCACTATTGAATGGTTAAGGATTGTTACTTATTCATTCATATTTATGTCAATGTTATATGAAGAATAGTGCAATAATGTTTTAATTAATACTTTGTTCAACTACTTGAACAAAGTAATTATCATATGAATGAATATTTTTGTTTAAAAGTAGAGTCATCTACATGCTTACTTTTCAATAAGAATCACCAAGAATTTCACTAAACCATATATTTATGGGATAGATTAGTTGTTTATATTTTTGCATATTAGGATAAAACATCCATCATTACCATTAGATAATAGACAATCAATCACTTATCCATCCTATTTATGAATCATTGGGAAACTGGTCCCATTATATCCAGTTGGAGCCACCAAACCAAATGGAAAAGGAGTTGCCTTTAAGGTCCGGACCAGGTGGTTTTCCCTGATGTTGATGCAACAATTTTCGAGGCATCAACACATAGTACCAATATTTTGTAACACCTTGTACGGACCATAATACTTTGGTGATAATTTATTATCCTTCTTAGATTGCTTGAGGGACATTTGTTTATGTGGTTGTAGCCATAGGAATACCCAATCACCTACATCAAAACTTCTTTCGCTATGATGTTGATCTGCATGTTGTTTCATTCTATTCTGCGCCAACACGAGGTTATCCTTTAAGAGTTGGAGGACTTGTTGTTGATGCTCGATGTGATGTTCCATTGCTTGAACCTTAGATTTTTCTCTTAAATATGATGTGATGGATGGTGGCTGATATCCATAAAGTGCCGTAAATGGGGTAATTTTTGTTGCTGTATGGAAGGAAGTATTATACCACCATTCAGCCAAAGGCAACCATTTGACCCATTGTGTCCGTTTATCAGATACAATGCAACGAAGATATCCTTCCAAACATTTGTTTACTATCTCAGTTTGCCCATCAGATTGAGGATGATAAGATGAGCTATGAGCTAACTGAGTACCAAGACAAGAAAATAATTTTGTCCAAAATTTCCAGTGAAAATGGGATCTCTGTCACTTACAATAATCTTTGGGTTTCCATGTAGCTTTTGAACTGTTTCCATAAAATGCAGTAGAAACTGTACTGGCTTTAAATGGATGTGATAATGCACAAAAGTGTGCATACTTGGTAAGTCTGTCAACTACCACCATGATGACACTCTTTCCCTCAGACTTGGGTAACCCTGTGATAAAATCCATTGAAACCTCCTCCCAACGTTGGCTTGGAATGGATAAAGGTTGTAATAGACCCAGTGTCTTAATTGTTTCAACTTTTATTTTGTTGGAAAACCAAACATTCTGCCACAACTTTTGAATATCTGATTTAAGGCCATCCCAAAAAAAATCCTTCTTAACCCTGTGGTAAGTTTTTAAAAATCCTGGGTGCCCTCCTAAGGGAGAAGTGTGCAATTCCATAAGAATCTTTTGTTTTAGCTGGGAATTCTTACGGAGGTATAAGCGATCTTTGTACCATAACGGATCATTTTTCTAGCTAAATGTATCACACGTACTGGAATCTTGTTGTAATTTTTGAATAAGTGCCCACACTTCTTCATCATTATTCCATTCCTCCCTTGCTTCGTTTATCCAATCTGGTTGGATAATAGAAATGGCGCACAACATGCTTCCACATCCTCATCCTTTCTTGAGAGTGCATCTGCCACCACATTTTGCTTCCCTTTTTTGTAGATGATTTCAAAGTCATAACCCAACATCTTTGTGACCCACCTTTGTTGCTCTTCAGAGGATAATCTTTGTTCTAAAAAGTATTTAAGGCTATCATGATCTGTTTTTACCTTGAAGTGTCTTCCCATTAGGTAGGGTCGCCATTTCTTAAGTGCATGGAGTATTGCCACATTTCCTTCTCATAAATAGCTTTGTGTAAAAACTTTCCCTTGATTGGACGAATTTCAAAAGCAATGGGTCTTTCATCTTGCATTAGAACAACACCAATTCCGTTTCCTGAAGCATCACAT
>APFE030032147.1:125509-141224 GCA_000404065.3 Pinus taeda
AAAGGCATGACCAAAAATTCATAATGACCCTCATGAGTTCTAAATGTTGTTTTTAGAATGTCTTCAGTCTTCATTCTAATTTGATGATATCCTGAACAAAAATCCAACTTGGTGAAGTAAATTAATTCATGCAATTCATCAATGAAAAGAATGGGAAACTTATCTTTAATAGTGAGCTTGTTGAGCTACCTATAATCCAGACACATGTGCCATGATCCATCCTTCTTGTGCACCAATACTACTGGAGCAGAGAAAGAACTTTGATTAGGTTGAATTATACTATCCTCTAGCATTTATGCAACCATACGTTCAATTTCACTCTTTTGGGCATAGGGATATTTTTACAGCCTGATGTTTGGGGGAACACTTCCTAGAATCAGATGAGTAGCATGATCATGATCACGAATAGGTGGGAGACCTTTGGGAGTCTGAAATACCTTGGAATGATTGTCAAAGACTTTTTGGAGATCTGGATAAATAAATGATTTCGATGTGGAAACATCTAGTGAACATAATTGTGCAATTACACCTCTTTGTTCCTTTTTTATAAGCTTTGTCATACTGTTAGAGCTGATTATATTTCCCGGTTTCCTTGCAATACCCCTTAATTCAACTTCCTTTCCTTCGGTAGAAAATTTCATGAAAAGTTCTTGAAAATTAAAAGCTATTCTACCCAAGGATTGTAGCCATTGGACTCCTAGTACAACATAAACACCTCCCATTGGAATGGAAAGCATTGGGCTAGTCAATACATATTCTCCCATGGATAGCTTCATATTATGGCACTTTCTAGAGAAATTTATCATTCCTCCATTTGCAACCATCACTTGACACTCTGGTGTTGGATATAGGAAGCAATTCAATTCTTTTGCTATCTTACAATGAATAAAATTGTGGGTACTTCCTAAGTCAATCAACACTATTACCTTTTTCCTCTTGATTTGTCCTTCTATCTTGATGGTTTAGGGAGTGGTAATTCCAGCCAATGCATTACAATATATGGTCGGATTCATTTATTCTTTATCTAGGCTTTGTTCCTGGAGTATAACCTCTTCTTTTGACCTCTCTTGCTCCTTTTCTTCTTCCTCTTCACAATCTATGTAGAATGATTTCTTCTCAGCACACTTATGACCTTAAGTGTATTTGCTATCACAACTGTAACAAAGCCCTTTTGCTCTTTTTTCTTCCAATTGTTGTGGTGTCAACCTTATAGGTTGTGGAAGACTAGGGGCAACAACACTTCGGTCTTTTATAGTTGTGAGTGGTATGCTTCTTGGTTGCCATAATTTTGCTTTCCATTTTTCTTGCTAACCTAAATGTCTTCTCTAATGAATCAGGTTCCCAAAGGCGAACATCATGTTGGATATTATCCTATAAAGTCCCTATGAACACATAAACCCTATGCTCCTCTGGAATATTTTTTACCCTTATGTTCAATTTTTGGAACTCCTCAATGTGCTCCATTATTGAACCCTTTTGTCTGAGACTTATCAATTGGCTAAAAAAAGTGTTGTTTTTTTTATCCTCATAATGTGCTATCAATTCTTCCATAAAAATTGCCCAAGTGATAATTTGTTTATGAAATCAAAGCCATTGATACCATAAAAACTGATTTGGTTCCAAATATAAAGTTGCAATACGTACCTTTTGTGTGTTTTGCACATTATTGAGATCAAAAAATTGCTCCATCTGTAATATCCATTTTGCAAGATCCTTGCCATCAAACTTATATCGATTTTTGGAATATGGTGGGTCTTCGATCCAACATTAGAGTCTATGAAATCATGATTAACATTTCTTTTGTTCTCATCATGAGTTTCCTTTACTACCCTTTCACCACTAGTAAGTATTAATTTGTCAAATCTGTCTTCAAATCTATCTTCAAATCGTCCATCTTAGCTTCCACGTCATTCATCTTAGCTTCTACATCTTTATTTAAACCATTCATCTTATATTCTGTTACTTTTTGTGCGAGTGACATTTGTTGCACTTGGTCTCGTAATTGTGATATATCATGTTGCATTTCTTCCTATTCTTCATCAATCATGCTAGAGCTTTCAGGTTGCTTACTAGGTGTTTGTGTTTTCTTTCCTCGGGGCATCAATTACCGATAATAATGCTCTACTATGCCCTTTGAATTCCTTTAAAATAATTTTTCAAACCAAGCTTAAGCAAGAATTTTAAAAAATCTACACACTTTTTTTAACTTTGTAGGAGCTCGATATTGCCTCTAATGTATCTTTGTAATTTCAGATCATCCAATTCTAAAATTGTGACCTACAGTAGTCCTCTGTGTCCACTTTCCAATGCCACCAGTCTGATCGAATTTAGATTCTCCAAGGCAGAGTTATGCATAATCTCCCAAGATGACCTGATTATAGACCTTTTCAGAAGAGAGAACTTGTAGGAAGTGTCATGTGTCACTGTTTTGACCTTAGGATTTGAAAAATATACAAATGAAACTACAGTCCATCTTGTTTTTGTAACTTCTTACGAAAATTAAATCTGATGCTCAAAACAAAAGTTATGAATTTTTTCCCTAGGTCACCTATTTGGAATGTAATTCGAGAGTCTGCAAAAATGCCAACTTCCTCAGATCATATCTCCGCAAATATAGAGCGTAAAGCTCTGAAAATCGGATCTGCAGTTCAGAACGGTTTCGGCCCAAATGGGTTTTTGTTAGCATCTGAAATGTAATATAAAGAAAGTTATAGCGCAAATGCCACGATGACCTGTTTTGGAGCAGCGAAAGCCTAGAATTCAAAGCTCTGATACCAAATGTTATGAAACCAGCTCACAAAAAGATAGAAAATATAGATCAATGCCTTAGAATTCAGCTTCTTCGAGGGGAAACCTGCTTTACATTACACAAATGAATGATTCTTTGATGATTCAAATGACAAAAACTCCTTTCTATATATAGGAGTCCAAGGAGTCGCAATATAACCCAACCGGACTAACAATAATAATATAAAGGCACAAAAATAACAATAGAGGGATTCTATGGGGCACAATATTAACAATATGGGGACAATAGGGGCACAATAATATTAATAAGGGATACAACTACAATAGTAATGGGGTAATCACTAGCATTATAGGGACCTAACTGCATTGACATTTGCTCTATGGGCAGACAAGATTACTCATAAAGCCTCTATTGGTTCTTCTCTTTTTGCTTTAATTTATGGAAAATAAGTTGTTCTTTCCACAAAGGTAGCAATACCATCTCTTGCCTAGTACAATTTATCAATGGAAACCGTTCATCTTCTCTCCATGCTAGACAATTTCAAATCCTCAATCTCGAAGAAGAAAGAGAAAAGGCTAAATTGACCCACTTACATCACCAACAAATATTCAAAGCTTCTTTTGATACAACTTCTACTAGTAAAAAATCCTTTTAAGTAGGTGACTTAGTCGTGAAATTGGACAAGGCACATGAGGAGAAGGGTAGACATATCAAATTCCAAAGGCTATGTCTTGGCCATTTTCAAATTATTGGAAAAATTGGACCATCAACGTTTCTTTCACAAGACTTGTCCGATAGACAAGATTCTTTGCCCGTAAATGGGCAAATGTTGAAAAAGTACTGTTCTTAGGAGATAACCCCTTCCAGTTTTGTAATATATTTTCCTTTTAGGAAAATAATGGTTAAACTAGTATTTACTCCTCGCTTTTCAAAATAAGTCTTTGATAACATTTCTGATTTTTTGCTTTTATAAGAAAGTTCGAGTTTAATGGAACAATTAGGACATTTGAGTACTAATTTTCTCTTATTCTCAAGTGAATGAATTTCACCTCAAACCTCCACTAAGAGTTGATGCGTTAACAGAAGTGTTTGGACAGAAGATAGAGCCACTGTTATCCAATTTAGTTCTATTTTTTGTTGGGAAATCCGCATTTGCTCCCATATTTTAACCACCTTCTTAATGGCCCGAAGATTTTCTAGCATACACATCATGGGAGAAGGGGAATATGATATAGGTTTTTCCCAAGTGTTCTGCACCAGCTTGCCAAAATCAGGGTCCTCCAACCACACTCGATTGAATTTAAATGCCATCCCAAACCTAATATCCCCCTGGTGCTAACTGAGAATAATGGGCTGGTGGTCAGATATGTAATCATCCACAATGTCAGATTGGACCAATCCAAGTCTCTCCACAACATGTTTCTAAGTAGAAAACGATCTAATCTTTTATCAACATAATCATTACCTGATCTCCCATTGTCCCAGGTTGGCGCAATCTTGCATGGTGAGATGTCAATGAAGTTATAGTCAATGATGATATCTTTTTTCTGGGCACTAACATGATCTATTCTTCTATTCCAACCCCACACCTCATCCAAACCAGTAGTACAGTTCATATCTCTTACCATGATTAGTGTGGAAATCTCCAACCTCCGTGTTGCCACTAATTTTCGCCAAAAAGAGTCTCTATCCCTATACGAGGCATTTATGTTCATTATATGGATACACCCCGGTAACCCTCTAATATATCTAGCTAATAGAATACCGACAAAACATGAGAATGCCATCATCCTTACCCGTCGAGGATCCCATAAAGAAACTAAGCCCTTGAAAGGCCATCAGCATCAGTAGCCACCATATACAAGTCAGGGAGCATCTTCCTAAAAATATTTGATCACCTGGTGTGTTAGATGCATAGTCTGTTGCAATAGAATGATGAAAGGGTGAGTCATGAAGAATAGTTCCTTTAGGGCCAAAATTTTGTGGGACGACCCTAGTCCCTGAATGTTCATGGACATAATGTAATTCATGAAGGTATGGTTATAGGGTTTTTGCCTCTAAGGGCCTGGGGAGAGGAGGACAATGCAATGGGGACATTTGTCAAGTAGTGGGGATTGAAAGACTCAAAAGGGATATTCCGAGGACACCCCCTAAAATGTTTACTATCCCGTTTACTTTTTCGATGGACAGTAATATTTCCAGTTGATAAAGGGCTAATGATAAGGGACATGGAGCCAGGTGGCTTGTGGATAATAAGCGTATGTAATTCCAATGTCTTTCTTTGTAAGAGAAATTCTAGGTCGTTATCTATCGACTTAGTAGGAGAGACGGCATGTGAAATGGGCGATATAGGTCGATCTATGGATGGCGGAACTGGGAGAGTGATGGTAGTGTGTAATAGGAGAAGGGATATATGAATGTGGAAGGGATGTCAAGAGGCGACATATGAGTTGGCATAGAAAGAGTAAGGGTCGATTTGGGGCATGTTAGAAGAGGGATCGTGTCCGACATAGGCAGGGAAGTCTCCCCAGCATCTAAGGTGCCAGAATCCTCGGATGTCCATGAGGAGGATTGAACCAAAATATGTACGGACTCAACATAGATCAATGGATATGAATCAACAACAGGAGAAGTAGGGTTGAAATGAGGATTACATGTAGGACTCATAGCCATATCCGAATGATGTGTCGTGCCACATCCAGTCATCTAGATATCAGGTGGACTGCTAGCTTTCCCTTTTATATCACATATATGTCACTTGTGAGCAATGCGACATACTCCCCTCCTTCATGGACAGTGCGCCATAAGTTGACCAGTATGATGGCAGATAAGGCAGCGAAGTGGAATGCCCCAAAAATCTAGATGTTGCTGCAATTATGTGTCCTCCCATTTAAGGCATTAATTCAAGTCTAAGGGCCTCAACAAGCCCTTTCATGCCATATTCAGTTGCAGAATAAATAGAAGCCCCATACTACGCGTATTGCAAAACACATAAAAGAGTGAATCCATTGAAATAGATTTTTGTTGGAATGTGACAATATAATTTCAAGATTGTGAATTTTTTTTAATAAAAATATATTTTTAATATATAAATAGATTTAACAAAAATAATAATAAACAAACTTTAACGTGAAACTCTCATCACAAAAAATAAAAACCATTTGCAACCCGAAAACCAATTTCATGAATCATACCAGACCAGCCAAAGAACTGACTATAACAACAGACATGGGCGGTCGGGCATGGCCTTGGTCTTTGCGATGCTTCATCAAGTGAAGAGCAACGTGCACAGTGTTTACCATTCGTGATAAATTTGTGTTAATTGTCTCATGAAAATCTTTGATGGGAATTTCATTTGTAAATCCAATTCTCGCCCACCTAGCATTGAAAACAAAACATCATTAGGTATCCATTGAAAATATTGTTGTATTGCACCCGAAAGAGTTTCATAGTCACTCACATTGGTTGTCTGCAAAAAGCTAAAACTTGACTGGATTACAAATTCTAAAAATATTCAGCTAAGGTGCTTTAATAATAATAATAAAAGACAATGAGAAAAACATATCCATGTATCTTTGTGAATATTCTATTAGCATTGATAGTTTTATTATCGATGAAAGGAAAATGAGAAAAACATATCCATGTACCTTTGTGAATATTCTATTAGCACTGATAGTTTTATTATTGATGAACTTGTCTATGGCCTTCTCCAATTTGGCAGAGCTTTTGGATATTAGAGTAACGAAAGCTCCTTTAGAGAGAGCCTCTTTGGAAATAGCAAGGCCAATACCATTGGATCCTCCTGTTATTAGAACGTGCTTCCCATGCATAGTTTTCAGACATGGCGAAGGCTTCCAGAGCAATGTTACCCCCAAAAAAAATAGTAAAAAGAAAACTAGTAATGATGAGTATAGTTGTAGCCAATTCCATCATGAGGAGAGGAGCAGGGTTTTGGCAATGCCAATATTTCTTGAAACAAATGCAAGCAATTGTGTATTTAGGTTCAAGAAGAGCTGGTCCTAGTTCTGTTGAGAATTAGATAGAACATTTATTACAAAATTGTTAGAGAATAATAATGTTGTATGGTTGGGTTAGTGGGCTTTGTTAAAGAATAATAATGTTGTATGGTTGGGTTAGTGGGCTTTGTTAAAGAATAATAATGTTGTATGATTGGTTCAATGGGCTTTTAGTAAAGTAAATGTGATATCAATGTTGACAGTTGGCCACCAGGCACATTTAGACAAAGTTTCCATCTCGAGGTATTACTATTCTGGGTGGAGGACATGGGTGGCCGTTTCCATCCAACTGGCGTGGCGACGCTACAAAGTGAGGTCAGCTGCCACTGGCTCCTCCTTGGTTTCCCTCTCCTTGTTCGATTGTAGAGACCACTAACCAAAATTTATTCTTCTTCTTGCTAAGATCATCACCTCTAACTCTATGCTTGCTCTCTTTGCCTCCCCCAAACCAAATGATGACGATTTCTTGTTGTGATATTGACTTTTGCTTCATCGTTCATGATCCATGCTATCTAGGTATTTATATTGAATTTTTTTTAACCACATATCTAGTGTAGTGTACCCACCAATACCTTTTTTTGTGCATTGCTAGGATCTGTGTGGGATTTACCCTACATTTGATGGGTCGAGGGAGCAAGTTCGAAGTTCCTCTTCCTCGCTGGGTTGCTGCGCCACAGTTTTTCAGAGGCTGGGAAACAGAGCTTAAGGATTTTTAGTGTTTGTATTGTGCATAAGAAAGAGGACAATGGCGCTATTGAGGCATATGGAATTCGACTCTCCTTCTCTATTCCTGATCATGGGCTAGACTTTAGACTCTGTATTTTTAATATTCTTGTAATTAAAAGAAAACATAAGAATAATTAAGTTTTAGGCATATATGAAAATAGTAGCCCAATATTTCTTCCTTTGTTTCTGAAGTGGCCAAAAGTTAACTATGATTAATAGTTTAAAAAAAAACCTATAATAGGTTAAATTGTTTCTCGGACTGGCCAAAAGTGAACAAAAATGATGGATTGTGCACAAACACGTTCTATAGCTTCTAGCATGGTTTTGAGATTACTGGACAAAATGGGAAGGATAACTTACAAATTACACCTTGAAGGAACCTACGGCCAAGCAAGAATGGAGGGTTAAAGCGGAGGCTTATTCCCCTCTCCTTTCTCCAGAATAGGGTAGGGTTTCTCTCAAAGAGATTTCTTTATGTGGTATGTTTTCCTATTTTTTGTGATAAGTTTTTCAATCAAAGTTTGGTGATTAAATTATTTTTTCAATTTTAAGTTAGGAAAGAGATTAAAGTTGCTTAGTGCTATTTTTGCTTGCAGGTGACCCACTACCCAAAATTGACAAAAAATTCCTCGAGTTCCATTGGTTAATAGCTTTTAAGTGTACAATCGTCCAGTTCACCGCAAGGTATGGACCAGTAGAGAAAAAAGGAGTGTTTCAGAAAAAGGGAGTGGTTTCAAGTGAAATGCAAGTTTTAAAGCTCAAATCAACCTATTTTTCTATCTCCATTCACTTCACCCTTAACTATTTCTCCCAATCCTCAACTTCGTGCATTATGCAATGGAGGCATGCCCCATTTATCTACTTTTGCTAATAGATTCCACTCTCAGCATGGCCTTTTCCATATTAGTATTTGCTACAACCTTAAATGGCTCAAGCATCATCATTCTTGTAAATGAGTTTGCCTCTCTTATCAATTTAATGCTTACTTTTTAGAGTGTAAAATTCAATGTCATTTTTCATTGCTTAAATTGTAGTTTTTAATATAGGACCAAGTAAAAATTTTAACCATAAAAACTTAATTTGTTTTCTATATATAGATATATATGAAGTTGATATCAAGATAAATTAGTTAACATAGATCTTCGAATAATTTATTTAAATCTCTTGTTGAAATATTTTTTAAAAGTATAAGATTTAAACATCTCATTTACACATTTCTTTTACTTCTAATTACGTTATAACACATTAATTTTTTTAATTATATTTTACATTATTTTTTATTTATAACATAATTTTTAAATTTAAATTTTTTTTTTAAAGTGGCATGGACGGATGAACTAATGGGCTGTAGAATGAGCCTCACGGCTAGAAAGTATTCATCTTATTAACAAGTTAATAAATATGTAAAAATTTATAACATTAATTAAGTTTAGCATAAAAAAAATAATGAAAGTTTGTTTTAACTGTTTGAAATTTTTAAATATTTGTCAATTTATATTTTGAATTTTATTTATCCTTCTAACTATTAAATTTTTCTCATACAAAAATATAAATATATTAATTTCTAAAATAATATTATATTATTTATCTTAATTCAAGATATACCAAGTGTTTAGAAAATCAAAAGATAATTTTAGAATGAATAAAGATTTGATCCCTTTTGAATCTTGGTAAATCCAGAAATAAGAAAAATCTCAACTAAAATATATTGATATTTATGACTAATGTTCAGTCTCTTTTAGAAATTTAATGACATCACAAAAGATAACTATTTTTCTTTACTATTATTTATCATATTTGTTATAGACATATTTGGGCACTTCAGCCCCAATCTTATATGTCAATAAACTAGGGCTCTTTAACCCCTAAAAGAGTTGTTTCATACTGTTGGATACCTATACCAATAGGTTTCATATTTCATGATTGGCAAATTCAAATGCCAAATATGCTCTGCTTTGCTGGTACAAAGATCCCATATTTTCAAGGAAAAACAAGGTGTGTACATGCCTTCATGTCGATTAAAGTTTTGAAGGATGGTCCAATAGTCTAATCTAGATCATGCCACATTTCAATTTTTGTTGTAGAATAGAGAAAGAAATCCGTCCAAACTGTTTAATCTTGGCAGATCAGTAGTTAGGCAGAGAAACTAAAGTTCCCAACTGCTTAATCTGGGGCCTTGGAAGAAATAAGGGTAGTGCTAGATAGAAAATTAAAGGAAAAAGCCAAAGGAAAAGAAAAGGCACATAAAGGGTCTGCAAGTCCAAGTGCACCCTCCAAGAAGAAACAAAAAATGCTAGGCAAAATAATTGGGTAGGTAGATGGGGTTGCAGAAGTGATGTTCCTTCCAAGCTGAAACTTTGCCAGTCAAATACAAGGAAAACAACATAATGAAGCATGTCTAACTTCCCTTTTTCCTGATTCATCACTCATTACTAACCTCCCTTCACAAGATGTGTTTATAAGAGAGATTCAAGGTTTTATGTTGGTTCTTATGGCCTTTAGAAGCCACATTTCTTGTGTAAAGTTCTTTTCATTTTGATCTACTCTTTAAACTAAGTTGTTTTCAAGAAAACTTAGTGATATCACTCTTCATTTACCTTCTCCCTCCATATTAACCTCTAACCTTTATTATCTAGCTCCCTATGCTTCCCTTTCCCTATTACTATAACACCATGGTGTATAAATCCTAAGCAATGTATAAATACCCCCTCCTTGGCATTATAGCCATATAGTTCACTACTAGGGAATTGAATTAACATCTGGTTAGCTCAAGAACCCAAGCCTAACCTCTTATCTCCCCAGAACTCATTGGCCCATTCTATCCTTCATTTTTTCCCTAAAAACCTTGGAAAAACCCCTTATTTACCCTTATACCCGCTCAAAAGCGAAAAATGCCTAAAAACCCACTTTCCCCACCTTATCCTAAGGTCGGGACCCATTTCCGCTGTTTACATGAAAATTTCATAGAAAAACCCTCTTATCCTAAGTTTTGGTACCCTCAACGATTTTGCGAATAAATCATTCGTAAACTATAGTTTCCGCCTTTTTCCCAAAGTTTACGGTTGTATGTGATTTAACGAAGAAATACATTGCAAAAACCATTGAATTCTTTAATATTCCGAAGGGTCCCGCCGGGCGCAAGTTCCGAGGAAAACTATTATTTAATCCCCGCCCGATGACCGTATCTTCCGTGCAGATCCCTGACCCGATAACCGTCCGATCGAGCTCCTTTAATCCGACGGTCGACGTGAATTTCGGAGCGGCCCCGACGTCCAACAGATATCGTCCGATATCTGTCAGACGCTGATGTCATGCGGGGTCCACGCGTCGCCTCCAAAATCCATCAGAGCCCCCTCTGACAGATTCATCGCCATATAGGAGGTGGTCCGATATCGCGCCACCTGTCTGCCGACGTTAGCGCCCTCTCACCGCCTGTGTCAGCGCCACGACCGCGTGCCCCGCCCACCACTGGTCCACTTGTCCGCCACCTCACCACCCCCGTGGACCGGTCATAGGCCGCCACGTCACATGATGACGTCATGCTGACGTCATCCAACCCGGACCCACCTGGTGACGTCATGCTGACGTCATTTAAAAAAGGCGCCAATGACCCGAAAAAGCCATATTTTGCGCGTTTTTTGCACTTTTTGCAAAAAACATTGCTACGCTCTCTGCATGCGTTTCACGACGAAAACTTCACCTACCTGCTCAAAACAAACAAGAGATCTTCAGCGCGCATACCCACCTGCTGTTCTGACCCAGGCTATCGATTTACCAGGTATTTGTCCGTGCAAACTTCTCTGAAACCTGGTTTTTCTCTGTAAATGCTAAAAATCACTTTAAGCACAAAAAATGCTTAAATCCACCAGAAAAATACTTACACCCAGCTCCCTCTTGGAAAATTGACGATCGAATTTCACTAGCCGAGCCGTTTTAGACTAAATTTTCAGTGAGAACCTGCATTCTTCGTTCGCGCAGTCGTGAACTAGAACCCGTAACCTGCACTCAATTACTGAGAAAGGTTTGTTAGACACTATAACTTGCCTTCTCAAGGAACCAAAACAATATTTCAATTGTTTTGGACTTGCCCTGTTACCCTACATTTTCAATTTTCCTCTTCACTCAGGCAGTGCTCTTCCAGCCTAAGAAACAGAAGTTTATTTACCAATCAGAATCCAAACAACCATGGAGACTCCAGTTGCACCAGTTGCCCTCAATGTTGCTCCCTTAAATGCCCCTCAGAGAGAGCTGGAGTGGCAGGATTTGGCAGACCTAGACTACCAAATCTCAGAGGACTCCTCATCAAAGTGCAAGTTCCACCTTCACCTACTGAATGAGCTTAAAGCTAAACATAAGGATGGGACAGACATACTAGGCATTTGGGATTCCTTCCTCCCAATATTCAAGCTCCCTCAGGTCAACCAATTCCCTGACCTGATTCATCTATGTGCTATTTGCTATGACCCCATGCAAAGGGCTGTGCTTGACCCTACAGGCTTAGTGATATTCTACATGACCCCTGAGGCCATTAGAGAGATGCTGCAGTTCAAGACCCAGAAGAAATTTGTCCCCTTGTCTCTAATGGATTTGATCAACCAAGGAGCTAAGATACTAACAGATGCACAGATCCTAAAGCTCAATCAATTGTTCATTACAAACTCTGACACTGTGCTGCACCCTCCTATTTTTGATGGCTACCTCAATCAATTGGGTGTAGATCTTGCATACATGATTAGTTCCATTTTGGGGTACAATTCACTGAAATATATCGATGAAACTGTACTAGTAATGATGACTATGTTCTCCCCTGGCAAGAGTCCAATCTATTATGACTATGCCACATACATTTCAGATAAGATGCACGAGCAGTTCTTGAACCTGTCCAGAGAGAAGGTGTTCAGATACACCTCCTACATCTACCACCTCATCCATCAACATGAGAAGTTCTCCTTTGATATTAAGAGAACGGATGCAGCAGGCAATCCAAGGTCAGTGGTGTACTGGACCTCAGTGTTTCATAGCAGGACCTACTCTCCATATACCTACTATGAGTTCGTAGACCTCTTCATCCACCTAGCCATGTCTTTATTCTTAAGCTCACCTCCTCCAAGACTGACTGATGAGATGTAGAGGATTCTGTAGCTATCCAAGGTATACAGCATAGGGGATTGGTACTTTTACCAACACTACACTGTAATCAGAATATATGGGTGTGAGTTACGCCCATACAGATTGCCCAAGTATGTGCCTACGAGGCTGTTTGCCCTTGAATATTTCAAGCAATTTGGCAATGCTGATATGGTACACTTTGCAGGCAAGGGAAAGAAGGCACAACTAAAGGTAAAAAATCAATTGGGCCACCTTGTCTTGAACAAAAGGGAAGGTTGGAAAGAAGCTGATAGAAAGCTAGAATGCCTTGGCCTGAAAACTAGCTTTCTTTGGAAGCCCTATGACCCTAATCAATCCATATCCTTAAGAAGGCTAAAATACAAGCTCTCTAGCTATGACCATGTGAGCATGCCCCACATTGAAAGATTTGCCAACCAACCAAAATGGAGAAGGGGCACACTGGAGGAACCAGTCACACAAGAAGAACTGAATGAAAGAGCTAGAAGGCATCTATTGAAAATGGATGACTTGGAATCCCCTCCACAGGTATTCGCTCTACCAAAGCCTCAAGCAGGAGCAGCTGCCTCATCATCTGCAGCACATCAAGAGGCAGTACAAACCACGGGCCAAGCTTAGAGCAAAGGCAAGGAGAAGGACATGGAAGAGCCACAGGCACAACAGGGACAGGTGCAGTCACCCCAACAGGTACAGCAGCAAAAGGACCAACAGGTACAGGGGGAACAAACAGCAGAGGCCCCAATGGCCACATAGCAGCAGCCAGCACAAATGGCACCCCCAAGACAGGATTCAAGGATAGACTCCTCCATCCTCTAAACCCCTCAAAGGGAGGACGTGAACAGGAAAAGAGATAGGGAAACTCCCCTTACTGCATCACTAGAGAAAAGGCAAAGATGAAATCCCTTCTCTGAAGAAGAAATGCCAATGGGACAGACTTCAGGAACAGGCCTGCCCAGCATGGAGGCCTCAGCCAGTTCCTTCCAACAGGAGCAAGACAGGGCAGCAGTAGGGGAAGTGAGCTCCTCAGGACAAAGGAGGCAAGGTGAGAGAAGCATTAAGCAGCAGTTTAAGGATATCAAGAGCAGAAATGAACCATTAAAGCTGCAACTTTACAATCACCTATTGAAAATGGCTCCTACAAACCAGCAAAGGCTAATGTCTGCATATGATACATAGGAAGGAAAGATGATCATGAGCCATTTTACACCAACAGTGCAGCAACCACAATCAGCTGCAGACTATATCAGGACCAACCTGGAGGTCCTATCAAAAGACATCCACCCAATGGATCAAATAGAGCTGCATAAACAGACGGGTGAGATGGTCTATGCCACATTGGCAGACAAGATCCTAGTAAACTACAGGCTGCAGAATAGCCTGAATAACACTGCTGCACAGCTTGAGTTGGAAAGAGCTTCCTCTCAAGCTAAGGACAATAGGATCAAAGCTCTAGAGGAAATTATAATAGAGCTTGGACATGATCCTAAAGATGTTAAGGCTGTGCAAGAAATCCTGAAGCTGAGGGATGCTGATATGGCAGGACTAAAAAAGATGTTAAAAATCCTAGCAACTCTTCACCCTCAAACAGAAGAGGTTGCCCAGCTCAGGTAGGAAAAGGATGTAGCTGCTCTACTGATGACACTATACAAGGAGGTCATCCATACTCAGGAAAAGCTACAGGAATTAGAGGCCACCCTACAGGCAGCATTACAGCAGAAGGAGGTAGGGTAAACCTCACAACCTCCTCCACAAACAATAAATCTTGAGGAAATCCCTCAAACCACTGCTCCTCCCAGCCAGCAGGTACAACAGGCAACACCATCCACCTCAGCACCAACAACAGAGCAGGCTGAAAGCCTTGATATGCAAAAGCTGAGGAATGAAATTCAAGTCTTGGAGTCTCAGATGTCAGAGCTAAATCAAGCCAAGGACAGTATGGAAAAAATAAATGAGAAATATGATAAGTCCAAGAAAAATGTGGCTGAAAGAGAAAGGGAGGTAAAGGCCCTCAAGAAAAGGATAACTGAGCTAGAAAAAGAGCTCACACTAGACAAGGTCACATATGAGCTTAAAAGGGTCGTGTGGGGCAACATTGGCCAGTCTATCACAGATCAGTGGGAGTATATTGAGGCCATCCATGAGCAAATAACGCTCATTGGAAAAGCGCACAGAGAGATACAACGAGCAAGGGCATCTCTAGGCAGTATGCCTGAGATTGCCACTAGAATGATAAATGTGCTAAACTACAGAACAAGCTCCCAGCTCATCAAAATGGGAATTGGAAACAGGACAGAGACCATCTCACTGATAAAAAGGGTCCTGACATTGAGAAACCTGATTCAGACCCTGGAACGAAGAACCCAGGATATGCAAGCAGAGATCAACAAATTCCAGAACAGGTTTATGGCATTGCAAAACAGGGTTCTGCCTAGCCTGCTGGAGCCATCAGGAAAGTTGCTCTCACATGAGAAATATGCTAAGAGAGTGAACACTTTTGCAGGAAATCAAATCTCAGAAGTAGTTAGTACATCAGCAGAAGCAGGACCAGTTACAGGACAGACCCTCTTCAACAGGGTAGAAAGTTTATTTTTTATTATGAATGAAATCACACATTTGTTTGATGAGCCTATACAAGTACACAGAGGCAGATGAGACCATTGGGTCAATTTTGAGGCATCAATTGCCTACACCGGATGTATGGGAAAATTTGATACAATTACTGTTAAATCAAAGTCAGTAATTATGTTATTACTTTTTGAAAATATTTAAATTTTCATACACATGAAGATAAAGACACATCAGCAGGTATGCAGAAAGAGGCTGAGCCAACTCATCACAAGTATTCGGCCACCACAGCAGCACTAGCAGTCACAGGTGACAGGGCCAAGAAGCTACAGGAAGACACAACTGCACAGACACGTCATTCAGCAGTTATAACAAAGCGCTCAACCGACTCCGTGAGCTCCAAAGGTCAACTTGTTCTGACAGGAGTTAAGAGCCTTTAATGTTTCATTAAAGATTGTAATAACTTTCTATCTGCAATTTCTGTACGAGTTAATGAAGATATTTTCCCTCTCAGATGACTCAATGCCTGAGA
>APFE030032147.1:162545-242925 GCA_000404065.3 Pinus taeda
TTTTACAAATATACAGAGGCTGATGAGACCATGGGGTCAATTTTGAAACATCAGTTGCCTGCACTAGATGTGTGGGAGGAGTTGATACGATTACTGTTAAATCAAAGTCAGTCATCATGATTTTGCTTTTGGAAAATATTTCAATTTTTATACACAGGAAGATAAAGACACATCAGCAGGTATGCAGAAAGAGGCTGAGCCAACTCAGCACATGTATTCGGCCACCACAGCAGCATCAGCAGTCACAGGTGACAGGGCCGAGAAGCTACAGGAAGATACAGCTGCACGACACGTCATTCAGCAGTTACTCCAAAGCGCTCAACCGACTCCGTGAGCTCCAAAGGTCAAAATTGTTCTGACAAGGAGTTAAGAGCCTTTAAAGTGCATTAAAGATTGTAATAACTTCTCATCTGCAATCCCTGTACGAGTTAAAGAAGATATTTTCCCTCTCAGATGACTCAATGCCTGAGATATTTTGTAATAGACTTCTATATATTCCCCCTCGCACTTGTTAGCAGGGGTTGGAGATTGGATGTAAGAAATCTTTGATATCTATTCTTCTCCTCTTCTACTGTAAATCTTCAGAGAATTAATACAAAGGATGATGGAATTTCCAAAGCTTTGTGTCTTTTGATGTCTTGCTGGTGTATGGCTGAATGTTGCAGGATTCCTGCGTATCTCATGGCTCAATAAGTTTTCTTGTTACTCTTTTTTATATGTTTGTTATCTTATATATCATTCATGTTTTCCATGTTTTAAATATCTAATAGCAAGGAAAAAGAATAGTCTCAGGATTTAATCACAGATTACCCTGAACTCAATCTAAGATATTATAAATGTTTTCTTCAGTTATGGTAATGAAAGTGTAATTCTTAATTGCTACCTTTCACACTATATCATCACAGTGATCTATTGTTTTAGGAATTCAATTTTGCTCCTGAGGAATACATCCCTTTCTCACATCCCAGTTTAGTGAAAAATTCTCAATTGCTTTTCACTGGTTGGTCACACTTCATTATCACAATCTACAATTTGTTTCACGAAATATATAAAGGCCCTGTAATTCCAGCTGCACCAACTCAGGATTTCAAGAAACCAACAGCCACAAACTCCATTTCCCAATGGATTAATTTACCTACAGAGAACATTTCAAAACTCTTAGAAATCATCCCCCAACCAAACAAAAAACCAAAGAAAACCCTCACTTCATAACTAGCCTAAAATCTCCATAAAACAGAGACAAACCCAACAGAGAGAGCCCTCTCTGATTACAGCTGGGCTAGAAGCTGTAATCCAAAGATTGGTTAGTGGTTACCCCGGCCGTATTCCCTTGGGAGTCATAGGGAACAACCTGGGTGTTAACACATACCCTAAAATATCATGGTCAACTGATTACATCATTCCCCAAATGTTCCACCTGAGAAACCATCACGAATTGGTCTAAACTAGACCATAGTGACTGATCCACTGTGAGGGTACGATGCATACTGACTTCTACACTAGCTAGGTGTGATGCATACTGATGAGGCCTTTTGTAGGGCGCGATGAGCGAGGATGGACAAATGTCTGAGACAGTTTGATAAGTGGATGCTCATGGAATCTTCTAGAAACTTCTCCTATGATACTTGTCTCTCTGAATTCGCCCAAGTATGAGTAAGATATCCAAGAAATCTCCAAGTAGAAACAAATGCAACAAGTGGAATGACACTAATAAAAAACCTAGAGATAACTCACACCCTTCCACACATCTATAAATGGATCCCTCATCTGAGAGATCTAGAGGCTAGAATATTGTGAATTACAAGGAAGTGCTCATAGTTTGTATTTGCGATAAGAGCATTGTATTGTTGGTGTGATCTTGCTATTTCATGAGGTGAAGAGGGATTGATGCTGGGAGGATGATGTTGGATCAGACAACTGGGTTGTAATTCTCCCTTTTATTTAATAATGTTCTTCAAGTTTTATTCCATATAATTGTGCGCTTGTGAATCTTATTATTTGTGAATGCCATTGTATGTTCATTATACATTTGATTCTATAATTCTTATGATACAATAGATCAATATTCTTTGATGGTTCTTTGCTATTGTGTTTCTACAAGTACTATTCAAGCAGGATAAGTACGGAGAGGAGTTGCAAGCTCTGTCAAGGGGGAGAAAGATCAAGCAAAAGATCAAGCGGAAGTTCTAGGTTGGTCCTCTCATCTTTTTCTTATCTATTGTGCATAGAAGAAATCGTTGAATTAATTTGAACTATTGTTTCTAGGGTAGCTTCCAAACCTAGAGGGCTAGTCGATTGAAAAGACACTAGTTTTCCCAAAAACAATATTAAACTATGCATTCCAACACCAACACCAAAATGCAATGTCCACAAATTCTTTCCTCTACAAAAAAGGGCAATGTCCACAAATTCTTTCCTCTACAAAACTAATTTTGTATGTGTTGAAATATGTAGTATTGGAATGGTTTAATATTTTAAACGGAAATACATTGAATTGCAAAATAAAATAAAATAAAAAAATTGTGACACCCAAACTCAAATTTAAAAACTTATGGTGTTTTGAGTGTCTCTTAGATGTATGCCAACAAATTTTCTATTTCAATATTTTTTTGAAATCTAATTCGAATTCAATCTTGATTATTGTGCCTCAAACTGCCCCCATTTTGTTTGGTTGAGGGCATCCACTCTGCGAAGGTTTTCTTTAATCCTTCAATGTAAAGATGTCATCCAATTGGAGTTTAACTAAAATCAAAATCCCCATAAATACCAAACGGGGTGGAATCTTCCAATAGTAAAGTAATCTAGCTGCTATCATAATAGCATCGATGGAATCCTTTAGTTGGTAGGAGACTGAGACAGGTGCCCTAAATTGGTCCTTCAAAACTGAAGCTTGATGCAATGGATATAGAAGGGCATTATGTTTTATCATCCAAGTTTCATGACATCATCATAAATGAAGCAAATGAAGCTTGAAGGACATTAGTTTTTAGCATCAGATTTTGATGACATCATCATAAATGAAGGAAGTTGTAATTCGATTATAAAATTCAGGTTTGATGGTATCATCACTTAAATAAAACAAGCATTAATTTGACATGCTTCATGACATCAAATTTTAATTGCACAGGTTTCACGACATCATGTACTAAGAAAACAAGTTGTATCCCTAGAATTCTCTACAACATGCACCAACCAAAGAATATAATTTTATCTGTTTGATGGAAATTACGCTCCAATGAGCGATGTCACCTACCATGAAACTGACTGCAGTAAAAGCACTGGACACGTTTTTTGTTGTTCAAAATAGACCATTGCATGAGGGAGATGTCCATCTTAGTCCACACAAGTTGTCTCATGTAAACCATGCATCCCTACTACCTAGAATATTTATGATTTACAAAACATTATGTCATATTGAATATACCAAAATAGACTTTTCTATATTCATCATTGTAAGACTAAAAACAAAGCCTATGGGAGAGGAATCACATCCTCATTCTTAGTTATGTTATCCTCAATATATCTGAAACCCAAAATGCCAACAAAAACATTAAGACCATCTTTTGATATGGAATCGATAACCATGTTTGATTTTCAAAATATGTGTTGGAAAGTTATATTTTGGCTTGATAGTTGAAGAGATCTAATACAATCCAACCAACAACAAAGGTTTGGTAGAGTGAAATTAGAGTGCCCCAGAACACCATCAATGATAGACTTTGAATCTCCATATATATGGATGCAGTCTAGAAGCCTCTTCTTGGAGAACTAGAGCAATCCCCATATTGCCAATATCTTGGCTCTAGTGTTTGTATTGCTACCACCATGCCAAATTAATTTTTAATGTGTCATATTGAAAATTATGAGCCATGCCACAAAATACACCCTATGCAGCTCCATCGTCAAAACCTAAAGGAAACCATATATGTGGGGGGAATAATCCAAACATGTAAATCTTTCATGGTCGGAGTGTAGTCCACTTGTGTGTCCATCCATGTCCCAATGTTGTAGCAAATTATGTGTACATTAATAAGAATACCCTCAAAAATGTAAAAGCTCCTTGTTCGCAAGATCTCCAAGAATAAAAATAAAGGAATTAACTTATGCTGACCCCCCATCGAGACCCACTAACAAAGGATTTTTCAACTAAGAGAAACTGTCTATAAGGAAGGTGATAAAGTTATAGAACCCATACCCATACCTGCGAGGTTTTTGTGCATTGTAGGAAAAGATGTAGTTCTATTTCAATTGACTCTCGACATAGTGGGCACCATATAGGACCTTTGAATCCCCTCCTACAAAGGTTTTCCCAATTCGGTATTTTATTATGCCAAGCCAACCATGTGAAGAGGATTATCTTCATGAGAACCCTCCACTTCCACACTTTCTTAAACCAACATGGGTTAGTTGAAAAAAAAATTAGTGCACATAATATACATGTATATGTGTGTGACCACCATAGCTTCTAGGTAAAGTTTCCTATCGCATGTGAGAAAGTCCCCCCTCTCGGCTCTGCAAAGACCTGCATGTCTAAGATCTTATACAAATTAATTCCAATTGACCACTCAATGACCTTTTAAGATGATTTTTGGTGCCCCTTTCCAGATTGGATATTGCTTGCTCCAATGTCGAATGAAATGTTCCAAGAAAATGTAACCCATAACATGAATAACATCTATGGTATCCTCTTGTAGTTGTAAAGTTGAATTGACACCAAAAACTTGGTTAATCCCAATTAAAATGTGATTTTCCTTGCAAAATGACCATCTAAGCCTTTGTAAAAACCAACATTTCACTTTTTGAAAACTCAACCAAATGTAAGATCCAGATTCGATGCCTCTATTACCCGCTTTGTACTAATCAAATATGCTCTTCCCTTTTAGGCACTTCACCAAAGTGATATCCCTCCATGTACCTTCATTGTATAGAGCCCTCCATAGAGATTTAATTAGTAGAGCCCACCCAAATACTCTCGTATCCAAGATGCCCCAACGTCCACATTCCTTTGGAGGAATGATCGTTTCCCAATTTATCAAATTATATTTTAGTGACTCTCCAGTACCCGACCATAGGAAGCGAGAGAGTATAAACTAGATTCTCAGAATAATTGATGACGAAAGTGGAAAAATATGGGCCCAATATATAGAGATTTTTTGTAGAACATGTTGTATGAGTGTATATCTCCCTCCTAAGGAAAGCCACCTATGAGTCCAATAATTCAATCTATATTGAAATTTTTCTGGAAGCCAAATCCAATATATCAACCTGTAATTGTTTGGATTCGATATGAAGCCTAGGTATGTGAATCCATCGAATAGTGGTTTGGAACCAACACCAAAAATACCTACAACGAAATCTATCTCCTTCCTGTCACTATTTGAAAAGAGAAGCAATGACTTACTACCATTGAGCACCATCCAAGATGCCTGCCCATATCACACAAAAATATAATGAAGTTCCATCCATTGTGATCTAGAGACCATCCCAAAGGTATAGTTTGGCACTGTTGTACCACCAAAAATGTTGCAAGAGAACTACATTCTACCACCCATAAGTAGAATGACATTTCCATCAGACTGCTTGGAACTAATTACGTTTTACCTTGATTATTTCTTAATTGGAAGTTGGAATGTGAAAGCTAGAATGTATACAATTTTGATAGATGTCACTGAAACAATGATACCATTGTTTATATGCTATTATGTGTTAATTATTCCCAATTTTTTTGTAGTTTTCATTGGTTTGAATGTGTTATTCATATTCATAGTCTAGGGGTTTTGTAGATTAAAATAAATAAGAATAGTTAATAGCCTTTTTTTTGTAGATTAAATACTCTTTTGCTGATCAAATTGTTCTCCCAAATATTTTACGTGGGCACTCCACCCATTATCAATACTATACAATAATAGTCTACTAGGCTCAAATCAACCATGTATTTTCAAATTACATCAAGTTTTTTCAGAAACAAAAATGAACACAACTTATTGTGAAAACATTTAAGGTGTATGTTAAAGCCATAGTTTCCTTTATGTAAGTAACCTTTCTCATGATTCCTCCATTCCTAATATTGCACTATTACTGCTCTATTGTGGAAGGATTGGACCTAGGCATTCAACCTACTCAATATCATGATATACTACAGAGTCAAGACTCTTCACTAACTAGTAGGCGTGTTGTAATTATATATTCCTTCCTATTATTTGAACTTGTGTAGGAGTTTCATAGAGAAACATGTCAAGTAAAACCTTTTCAGCCGCAATTGTGAAGTGCATGTGGAAAACAAAGAGACATGGTGTGGAAAGTTAATCCCTGTTGAATCATCAGATGGATACCTATGAGATTTTTTCCACAATAGTAAATCTATCCTATAATTGATTAACAACCAATCAAACCATTAGCAGAGTTTGAAACCATTCATTGATTTTTCATGAGTATTATTCAAACATTTTAGCTCTTTATTTATTGTATTTGATTATTGAATTTAGGATGCTTTTGATTATTTGTCACTCAAACTTCTAGCATTTTATTGTATTGCAATTGAAGTTGGTTGTGTTATTCATATTGGTAATCCAGGTTTGACGTCCTTAAAAATCAAAGGGACTTTCATATGGCTTTTCTCAAGTCAATATATTTATCTTTGTTTGACAATTTTTTGTTCCTGGTACATATACCCACCTTGGTGTGGCCATTTCCAAGCATTAGAACCTACATATAATAAAATTGCAAAGAAACTTCGTGGGTTTGACTCCCTTGCCTTAGCTTATAAGATGGATACCCACACATCATGGTGCAAGCTTATAACTTTTCCAAAGAATGTGGATTGAGTAATGTGAAGCAGAAATTGAAATTTATTTGCTTGAAGCAAAGCATGTACAAAAATTCACATGTACAGTTTTGTTTTGTTTCTTTTTTCATGTATCAAAAATTATGTTCGGGTAAATTAACGATAATTATGAAATCTATGTATGACACCAATCCTTCTCCTCCATTGGACCTTGACATACAATAATGCAGAAATAAACACATTCAAAATTAAATTATGTGCGTGGAGAATGTAAAAGACTGCAAGCTTTTGAACAAGTGAGACTGTTCAATATTGAAAAATGATCAGAAACGACTAGGAGAGGAGAAAGAAATATGCACCAAAACTGTGTGGAAGGAAATAACTTTAGCATCAAGTGTACACTTCGTAGCCTTTTTCCACTTTTTCGGATTAAAGTCTACCTTCTAAGGCATAAAAATCCTTTTTCGTTTATTTATATCCTCTTTCCTCATCAAATACATAGCCATGTCTCACATAATATCATGTTGAATAAAGGAAAGCTTGTGGCTGCTACCATAAGAGTTCACCATGGTAACTCTGAATAATGAATTAAACTTGTTACTTTAGCTAGAAGAATTACTTAATCAATGCTCAACAAAATATTCACTTCTCTTCTATCAAACAGTGTAAAGTTGCCATGTGAGTGATTGGCTTTATTGATATATCTATTTCGTAGATCTGCTTTAAACTAGTTCATCTAATGGTAAATTTTGAATTTGTCATTTTGGGAAAAATATTTGAATAAACATCTTATGTCACAAATGAGTCCAAATGCCAAAAATAATTTAAGCAAGGACACACAAAGCTGAATCCAATCACCTTAAGAGAAAGTGGTAAAAGATTATAAGCTTTTGATCAAGTGAGATAGTTCAATATTGAAAAAATGCATCCTTTTGATCAAATATTTTCTATTTAGAACTTGAAAGAGAATCTCTGAAGACTGCAAGGCAATTTATGTTGGAAAGGGTATAGAATCTGTAAATTTAGCATAATGTAAGCGATTTGTCTTTATCTTCTAGCTTTGAATGGAATTTTGTTCACTAATTTTTATATTCATAAATCAGACATGTCACGATTCTTCTCAATTTTATGCCCTACGACGCTTCCTTTACAACTATTGTTCTTAAAAGCTATGTTTGCATAGGCATTGAAATCAAGGCGTTTCTCTTTAATGGCATAGAGCAAGACTTTACAAATCAATAAAAATTAAATTGATGCAATTCTAAACCTTAACACTAATTTGAATTCAACATTTTTATTGTAATTTAGCCATATTTAAACTAAGGGGTGGGACTAGATTAGTTTAGCTTCATTGGGGTATGGATAAGAAGTAATGAGTTCAGTTTCTTTACCATTTTAGGGAGCTATGCAGGTAGACCAATTCCGTGGAATGATAAGTAATTTACAAAGTGAGAATGTGAAATCAAAGTTCTAATGTAGGATCATGGTGTTTAGGGTTACATAAGCAATAAGTTTTCAATTAAGTGCTTCTATCAAAGGGTTTAGCATTGTTATCCACATTCCATTTTTTATGGAGGATGATTTGGTTTAATTTTTGAATGGCTCATTGGAAGACCAACATATTTAGTTCAATCTAATGGATATACATAGTTTCCTTAACCCACTCCCATACTCATGTCCAATGCTAAGGACCAAATCAATGGAGGTAGACAAAAAAGAACTTTTATATGAGTTAGAAATGGTTTAGATCAGATGTCATGATACCAATATTTCCTCCTTAAGTGAAGAAACGAAAACTATAGTTGCATCACATTGGCCAGAGTATCAAGCTCCCAACTGGAAGGTTTTTAGATCGTGTACCTTAGGTAATCTGTTAAGTCGAGGAATCATTGAATACAAATCTATTAAGGGTCATAAATTTATCACAATAATTTACTCCCCATGCATTTGGTTCAATTGGCTCAACACCTTTGTATTTGATATTTGGTGAATTTGGCTTTAGGTATGCTAGAGGATGTTTTTATGAATGCCATAATCAGGCTCAAGGCTTTGTTGGTAATGGATTAACAAGTACCTCATCAAGGCATTTATTCAATTGATCCCAATGCCTCAACTCAAAAGGAATGGGATAGGGAGGACTATGGAATCCCCAAAACCACAAAATTGTATCAAACATAAGGCAAATGTCAATAGACACAAGTTTTACCATGCAAAATCCAATCCAATTAGGATGTTACCATCAGCACATTTATGCTCTTACCATCAACCTTACCTCTTTCTTAGTTATAAATTTTGATGCCATGAATTAATTAAAATGAGAACACCCATATTTTCCAGTATGTTGATATAAACTTAACACAATTAGATAATTAACATCTACCTAGCCCCTTTGTTAACTATAAATTTTGATGCCATAGAAAGTGAAAATGAGAACATCCATTTCCTTTTCATATTATGAAGCTTTGTCAATGAATTTTTACGTATACCTTGGAACAGAAAGGAGTAATATGTTAACTACTTTCTTGTAAGAAAAAGTAGAGATCTATAGTGAAATATAATGGATAGCTCTACAGTTCTCATTTTTTTGCCCCGTGGAAAAAAGTCGTAATTTTCGTTAATGAGGAAAATTACATTTTACAGATGCCCATGGCATATACTGTACTTTGGGCTAGAAAGCCTATCTTGTTTGAGAAATCAAAATTTGAGGTGTACTCCACGCAGGGAGACACTACTCTGTTACTTGGATTTTCAATATAAAATATGTACTTACTCTACACAGAGAGTATAAAAAAATAACTATCATGTATAAGATTGCTCGATGATGCATATATATAAGATTATATAAAGACAAATAAACAAAAAATGTTCAAGCTTCTTTAGAGCTAGCTATTATGATATGTCTATAAAAGGTTGATGATGGTATTGATGGAAGGTTCCATCCTTTTGCTCCAGTATGCTCCGTGTTCCTATAGGCCTGTGCATTGCTTCCTTGGATAGTAGATCGGTAACTGTGTTTCGCTCCCTGTATATATGTCGACAATTAAATGTGTCAAATAAGTTTATGAGTCTATGGATTTATTCCATGATGTGTCTCAGAGAAAAAGCATTACAATTTAAATTTTTGTTTATCCAATTGCATACTCTTTTTGAATCTCCAAAACGTTGTAAGTTTCTGCATTATTTTTCCAGTGCAAAATGTATGGTGTATTTTACTGTTGAAAGCTCAACAAAATTGTTCATCCCTCTGCCTAGTCCCATTTGAATTTTGAAATAATGAGTAGATGTAAGATGTAGGACAGTGCCCCCCCCCCCCCCCCACATCCTATGTATTGAGCTCAGTGGTCAAAATATTCCTAGGGGTGAGATTAGTTAATGCTCTCAGGTATGATATGCTTGGGGTTGGGATTTGATTCTTCATCTGGGATCAGTTGATAGTCAGCTAATACTTTTGCAGTGATGGCCAACCAGTGGGGGAGGGAGTTCTGAAAAATAAATATATTTCGGGTAATCCATATGGCTCAACATGTAAGGGGAGGTTCTTAGCTTTTGCTGAGGGTACAATAGACCACCATTTCTCCTAGGCTTTCCAAACAGTAGCGCCCTTCCAATGTGGGAGCGAGGGTATATTTAAGTGTGTAGTAGTCCATAACTCTTTTATGGATGGGCATGTAAGGAAGAGATGATTCACTCATTCATTGTGGAATTTGCAAAGGCCGCACCAAAAGGGTCCATGAAATCATGTTTTGATAAGATTTTCTCGTGTTCGAATTTTATACCTCAGTATGGTCGACACAAGGAGCCTTGTTCTGGGAGGTGCTTTTAGTTTCCATAAGCTTTGCCACCAAGGTTCACACAGTGGAGGTTTCATCGGGTTCATAAGAGTTATATAACCCACTTTTGGTGTATATTTCCCATGCTTCACAAGTGCCAATATTAATTCATCCTCCCCTTCCTGTATCCTAATATGAGATTCCGTGAGGGCCTCTGTGTATTATTTCTAGTGTTGTTGCCATGGTTGAGGGATCTGCAATGCCCTTCCAAATTTCCAGGCTTGTTGCAAAAAAGTAAAGCGTTCATTGTCTGCTATATGACTAAGATGTGATATCCCTCTAGTAGTGAGGTGAGTTCTAAGCTCCTATGGGACTCCATGAGTGTTCCCACATCCAATCCAAGGATCAATCCCTATTCTGACGGCATCTCCCTACTTTATTCTCCAAGTGAGACCTTCCCTGATAAGGGGCATTGCTTGTAGGACTGCTTTCCATATGTTTAATCTTTCGGCTTGTATCCACTGTGGTTGTCGAAGCCAATCCATGAGGTTTAAAGGAGCGATGTATTTAGAGATAGCCACCTTAGTCCACAGGCTATGTGATGTGACTAGCTGCCACCCTAGTTTTTCCACTAGGGTTGTGGAGAAAGTGCCAAGGATTTTGATTCCCCACCCTCCCCATTTCTTTGGTAGCGCCAGGGATTCCCAATTGGTCTAAGCAAATATCCTTCCCAGTTGTTTCCCCTTCCACAAGAATCTATAGCATAGGTTTTTTATTCTAGTCAGTATTCCCCTTGGTATCCAATCTAAAGACATCCAGTATACTGGGGTTGCTTCTAGAACTGCTTTTATGAGGATCGGCCTTCCTGCTCTTGAAATGCTTTTATGAGGATCAACCTTCGTGCTCTTGATAAGTATTTGTGGAACCAGATGTTTATCCCTTTTTCCATTTTGGTTATAATCCAGATCCAATCAACGTTCTTATATCCAAGGGGCTTTAATCTATAGCCCAAGTATTTGAGTCCCTCATCCAGGTGCTAGTGGGTATATGGGAATCTTCGTAGGGCATACTGAATTTCATATGATGAGCATCCTATAGCCGTTATAGTGGACTTTGTATCATTAACCAACAAGCCAGTAGCTTCTAGAAAGATAATGAAAGAGTTGAGTAGAGCAGTCATGTCACCAATACTCCCATTTAGGAATAACAACACATCGTCAACAAAGAGAAAGTGTGTCAATGTGCATCCTTCTGTGATGTGGATCCCCTCAGCCTACCTCGTTAGTGTTCTTCCTTTAATATATGGCTAAGTTCGTCCATGATGAGTAAGAAAAGTAGCAGGGACAATGGACATCCTTGCCTAAGACCTCTTTTGGAGTGGAAGAAAGGAGAGGTTGCACCATTTATAAGAACACTGAATGTTACATTAGTGATACAACACATAATCCATTTTATGAATTCATATGGAAATACCAAGTGTGTTAATATCATTCTAATGTATAGCCAATTTACTCTGTCAAAGGCTTTTGAGAGGTCAACTTTTAGGACCATACCTTTGAGATTCTGGGTCTGAATAGAATGTAGAATTTCTTGAGTAGTTCCAACCGCTTCATGGATTTGTCTATTCTGAAGGAAGGAAAATTGTTCAGCTGAGATGTGGTTTGATAAGATCTGTCGGAGGCGATTGGCTATGATCTTGGTGATGATCTTGTAGATATAGTTACATAAGGAAATGGGCCGGAAGTCATTAAAGGAGGTGGGGTTGTCTGATTTGGGTATGAGGGTGATAAAGGTTGTGTTGTAGGCCTCATACATTCTTCCAGAGGATCTGCATTCTTCTATAACTTGTAGGATATCCCGACCCAGAGTATTAAAGAAAGCCAGATATAATTCCACATTCCAGCCATCCAAGCCTGGGCTTTTGTCTTGCTTAAACCATTTAAGGGTGGATTCTAGTTCTCCCAAGGAGACCTCCTTTGCCAATTCCAAGGCTTCCTCTTGGTCAACAAACCTTGGAAACAATTAAGCAGTCCTCATGATTTCTGCCAAGCTGGCATTTGGGGGAGCCTTATAGATGTTCCTGAAGTGGGTTGTGGCCATAGCTGCTAATCGGAGGAAGGTGTTCACCGGTTCTCCTTGTTCATCTCCTCGCTGCGAAATAGTATTTATAGCTTTGCACCCATTCAAAAATTTATGATATAACCTGGTGTTATCATCTCCTGCCTTGAGCTATATGGCTCTGCTTCTCAATCTCCAACTCTCCTCCCTATTGTTAAGAATTTGGCTTCTCCTTGCCAAAAGAAAGGTTATTTGTTCTTTGTGTTATAGGAAGAGAAGATCCCCCCAAATTCATTCCCATAATCCTCTATGGCTTTTTCAATCAATTTGAGTATATGGTCTTCCTGTGTTCTCTTCTTATGTGCCCATTTTTTGGATAGATTTTTTAGTTCTCTCAAATTTTTTGCAAATCCTTCCGTGATAGTTCTTTCTGCCACAGGGGGATGAGCCTTCCAAAAATCAGTTACTAGACAAATATAATTTGCATCTCTTAGCCATGTAGCATTGAATTTGAAGGGACCTTTTGGCTTGTTCATACCCTCTCTGATTTCCGAATAGATCGGCCTATGGTTCGATAATCCCCCTAAGCCCACCCACTGTCTAATTCCCTGCCCCAAGTTTAGCAAATGTTCCTTGATGAGGAATCTATCTAGTCTTCTAGAGAAATTGTTCACCCCCAATTTGGTAATCCTCCAAGTAGGTAGGATTTTTGAGGAGAGGATATCAATGAGATTATGATCCTCCAAAATGGTCTCAAAAAAATCTGAGAGGTTATCTCTTTGTGCATTGCGCCCCCATGATTCCGCAAAGCCAATGGAGAAATTTAGCCCCCCCCCCCAAAAAAAATGAGCTTGTCCTTTTGAAGGATGTGTGATTCTAACAGTCTGCTCCAAAAATCTTCCCTATTGTGACAGGGGCCATATATGTTGATAACCCTAAGCTCATAATCGAGTTCATAGGAGTATATGTCTGCTCCTAGGTGGCCTAAGCTCCCCCAAGTATTACATATTTTGATGGAATAGTTGTTTACACCCAGGGCGAGGCCCCTAGAATGCCTTGTTCCATCAAGGGTGTAAAAAGTCCAACCAGGTAGCCATGATTCAAGAAGGTGGGTAATAACACAACCTTGACCTAGGGTTTCTTGAAGAAAAAGGATATCAAAGGGTTCAGGTAAGAGAAATATACTCATGGCTAGTTTTTTGTCAGGGCTAGCCAACCCTCTACAGTTGAAGGAGAGAAATTTCATGGAGGAGGGTGCTCATGGGTATTCACTGCTCTAAGTACCCAATCGATGGAATGTTGTTTGCCCGTAGCAATCTCTTCCCCAGCTTGTAGCTTAGCTTTGGATAGGGAGCAGGGTCTGCCTTTAGTCAGCTTTAAAGGAGGGGGAGAGGTAATCAGGCCGATACCCAGGATGTCAGGGGTCTGTGATTGAAGTTGAGAGCAGGTGGGGTATCTAAAGGATGGAGGGTTGGGATGAGGGGGAGGAGCATGGATGAGGGGGTTGGGAATAGGTTCTTCGGGAAAGGATGATGGAGTGTAGGATATGACGGGTGAGGAGGGCTTGATAGGGAAATCAATAATTATGGGAGGGTTGAAGGTGTGAGCAAGGGATTGAACATAACTTGTATCAATGCAGTGTGGAGAAACAATAGAGTAAGTAGAGGAAGAGGTTGTATTCGACATACCCATAGAGAATGCAACCTCTGTAGCTGCCCTTGCTCTGGTTAGAGGAGGAGAGGGTGCGCTGATAGGTGCCTTACCCTGCTTCTTTTTGATCTCCTTAGTAGGTGCGGGTACTACATCTGAATGTGCCAAATTTGTAGCCTCTTCTACCACTGCAGGGCTACCTTGTGATTGTGAGCTTTTCTGTGCAGTTTCCTTCCCCTTAGCTCCCTCCTTTGCCTTCTTATTTAGAGGACAATCTTTGAACAAGTGTCCCACCTTGTGGCAATGTCTACAGCAGAAAGGAACTCCTTCATAATCTAGAATTTGCTGACGAGAGAAGGTTTTCCACTATAAGGTGATATGCTCCTGAAGGTCGCCCTGAGTATCCATATGAACAAGTATCCTGGCATATGCCATCATGCTGGTAGCTAGATATGATCTACCATGCTCTAGGTAGGTTCACAGAGTGTTGCCGATGTGCCAGAATATATCCTCCGACCAGAATTGAAGGGGTAGTCCAGGTAGCAGAACCCAAATAGGCCCAACTACTATTTGTTCTTTTTCCGGATCAAAAAGAGGGTTCCAATGCCGGAGAAGAACTAGAGAATGCTAAAAATGCTAGAAAGAAGACAAGACCCAATTTGTGTGCTCGACTATGGAAAAGTGCAGAGAAAACCAACCCCTAACAAAGGTTTGAACAAAACGAAGATCTGCCAGGTGTTGACCCCATACCTCAGAGGTCCACAACTTGAACCTAGCTGCTGTGTAACTTTGGCCGTGAATCCCTCCAAATAACACTCGATCTGCCATGTCCATGGTGTCGCCCTATTGTATATCCTCCCCGAGTTTGAGAATTACGTCTTTGCCTCTAGCTTTGAAACACTTCCTCTTTTTGCCCGGCCGAGTCGGTTCTTCAGGGGCGTCTGATCGATCCTTTGGTTGGTTCGGGCTTGTAGCAGGGTTATGAGGACAAAGATGGTCGACCGCCGGAATTGGTTTCGAAAGGGAGGGTACCGCCACGTAGCTACCAGATGGAGGCACCTCAGGTACAACAGCTTGTAGGTTACCCTAAGCCGAGTTGAGGTGCCCCGAGGGGTTGCTTGAAGATCCAATTGGGTGGGATGAGAGGGGAGTTTGTGAGTTTGCAGCCTTAGGGTTTAGGTAGAAGTAGGCTAATGCAAAATTTGTAGCAGAGGGTGATTGAGGCGGCGAGGGAGGAACCAGTCAAATTAGAGGAGGCTCAGAGAAAGTCACGGTGAAGTAGGAAGGTCCCGAGATTGAGGGTAGACCCATGATGGTAGCTGATAGATCACAGCAGAAGGGTAGGAGGTCATCCGCGACAGAGCGAGGAGTTTGCCAGATATTTAAATTCTCCAACGGGTCCTCCATATAGTCTACTAGGTTAAGCTCCACACTTGTTCTGAGATGTTCTCCAAAAGCTACCTCCAGGACCATCGTAACCATCACTGCGTTGTGAGTGTTCAGAAAATGGCGAGTAATGTAGTAATTAGGGAGGAGGATGGGGTAATTGCGTTATGGAAGGCTTTGATGGGATACAAGCACTGCTATTGCTGAGGTAGCCGGAGGTAAGAAGACAACGGTAGTTGGGGTAGGTAGGTTGTGTAGGGTGCAGTCGTGTCGCTCGGCTGCAAAAAGCCCTAACCTTTTCAAACAGGATTTGCAGCTCCATGGCGCCCCTTCTGGCTCACTGTTACTCTTCTCATATATAGACTGTGGTTGCATTTATCTATGCATAAAGTAAGCCTACTAATAATTTGAGAGTAAAAGTGTGAATGATAGAGAGGTGATCAAGAACATAATAATAAGCTAACACAACACCCACCCTTTTACTTAAATGTGTAACAAGTACATTATTAACAATCTCAAATAAAGTAATTCTGATAAATGAATAAGTGTATTACAATGCCTTATGTTACATGTATTTATAAGAATCTATAACATATCACATCTCTCTTCATCTATGCTCTTTTTTCATATGCTATTGACTTATGACATTTCCTTTGCAACATTTGATACAGTTGCTAATATATTAAAATATGAGCACTTTATTTCACATCAATAATTTACAAGAATGTAATGTGTCAAAGTGATCCATTTTTCGTTACATTAGAACATCTTTCAGAACAACATATGTGACAACAATAACAACAAGAATACATAAATAGTGTTTGACCCAAACATTTGAAAAAACTTTAACTTCTTAAAAAAAATACTTTTTTTCGTTAACTTATCTATCAACTCCCTTTTAACGTAATTAATATGAATCCTATTTCATATTGTGTGACAAACATTCAAATGAGCAAATTACAAGAAAAATATGATTAAGAGGATGACCATAGATAACTTTAAAAGTCATAAGAATTTGTATATTCGAACAATAGAAATTAAATAAGTCATACAATGAGAATTTATCACTCCTACTTTTATCCAAAGCTTCAGGTCTAACACTTATGCCATTACATTACCTTACCAGAAAGTCAAACAACTTTAGTTTTCCTTTATGTGAGGGCATGTGTAGCAACTTCAAAGAAACTGGCAGCCATACAACTAAACATTGTGAAAGGTATATACAAAACCAATTTTGTGAAATCCCTCCCAACTGAATTAGCGGGTATAAATCCACGTGATAATGTTGATAGCATGAACCCGGTAATATGATATGTAACCATAAAAGTTTCATTCTTAGTTGCATCCAATATATAGTTGGCAACCTTTTCTGATGTCTCTGCTTGGCTTGTACAAGCCAAATACCTTGACATCTTCAATATCTCTGTGTGAGTCTCTATACCACCTGCATTGTATTATTGTCAGAATTGGAATCTACCTATATCATGTAAATATGGAATCTAATTACCAATTTCCTTATATACAATAAAAAAAAATTATACATATAATATTAAATATATATTATATATATTATATATATATATATATATATAAGAGATAAACAATTAACAATATATTATAATATAAGAGATTTCTCAAAATAATAACATTTAGATAATTTAAAGATATCAAATTCAAAGTAGGTCTTTTAAAAACTCCATTTCATCCTTTGTAAGTCATGTATAGGTTGAGGAAAGACGACTATCATTAAATTCAAAGTATATCTTTTAAAAGCTCAATAGCGTGAGTGGTAAGTTGAGGAAAGATAACTATAAAGATGATAAGGGATATGGGTCTTGGTAAGTGAATATAAAATTGTGGAAAGTTAATTGTGAACCTGTAAGTTAGTAGAAATATATTTAAATGATAAAAAATTTAAATGTATTTTATTTGGTTAATAAGTAGGATAGTTATTTAATAAAGAGTTATTTTATTTAATTAGGGTAGTTATTTAATATGGTAGCTTAATTTCGTCATTGATTATGTTTGAGGAAAGATGACTATAAAGATGATAGGGATATAAGTTTTGGTAAGTGAATATAAAAGTGCGTGGAAAGTTGAATTGTTATTATGTAAGTTAGTAGAAATAAATTTAAATGATAAAAGTTTTAAATGTATTTTATTTGGTTAATAATTAAGGTAGTTATTTAATTATAGTTGGTAAATTTTGATAAACATCAAAACACACATTTAGTTATAATTTTATTTTAACTTATTATTGTTTATTATTAATAATTATAAAAAAGAATTACTATAGAAATATATTCACATTTAAAAAAAAACACTTGACAATATTTTTAATTTTGTAACAATATTTTATTAAGGAGATTTTTAATCTATAAATAGGGTTTGTTACAATACCATGAACTAATATCATGGCTTATTAATAACATATGCTAACAATGGTAAGTCATTTCATATGAAACTTGTCCACACTTTATTTAATTAATGCATTAAATAGGTAAAAAAAATATAACTATTTTGGAGATGAATCTCAACTTTTGGTTTGTGTATATTACCAAGAATATTCTAAAATATTATGTAGATGTTAAATCTCTACCATCCACCTAATAATTATTGATAATTAATCTTTATTCTAAAACAAACATGCCTATTGGTATAACAATCATGATGTAAGTGATCATTCTTTGAATTACATTCAAAGTGTATTTGAAATTTTAAGTAAAGTTAAAATTAAATATATATTTAATTTATGAGGGAAAAGGAAGTCAATGGAAATGTTGTTTTTATGGTAAGGATGATGAAGAAGTTAACTTGTTATTAGTTTATTGGTGAAGATAATGCATGTTTGTTAAGTTATTGATTATTTTCTAATGTGTGGAAGGTAGCTAAGTGTTTGGTGTACTTTCTCCTAAGTTTTAGGTAATTTGGTTGTAATTATCTTAGACATATGAGAATTTTTTTGGTATATGGTAATTCTAAACTAGCATTATTTAAAATTTGAAAAAATAGATGTACTTTTAGAAGAGTTTATATATATATTTTTTCCATAGGGTAAATTTTATGGAGTTCATGAAAATTTGTTCTTATATTACCAATGTTTATTTTCTTCTTTTATAGTGGTCACCATAGAGAGACAATTTTGATTTTTGAGATTTGAGGTAATAATATTTTTAATGATGATTTAATGTCCACTAAGACCAATGTGGTCTATCCAACCTTAAGACCATTGTGGTCTATTATCTTGATCTTCAAAATGATATCTTCCTTTGTCTTTAATAGTTTAGCCATTCTTATGCCATATTTACTTAAGCCAAAACTGATTTTAGCTAGAATTTGAAGCAATTCTAAGAAACGCCTTGTCTTCCATGTTATTTAAGATCTTTTTATATACTAAATACCTAACCATAAACAAGCTCTCAATAGAAAAAAGATAACTTCAATAAAAAAAATAAAATATAATTTTTATAATTTTAAAGCTACATATTATTCAAAATTATTAACACCTTAGCATAAACAATTTCCCCACCTTTTCGCAACTAAACATGTCACATTCTTATCCATGAAATCTGAGTTGGTAAGGCAAAATGACCATCAGGATTCTCTTTATAAGTTAAAGGGTTTGAAAAATTATTTACAGTAATAAATAAAATGGATTATTGTAATCTAAAAGTTTTATGTAAGAAAAAATGCATTTTAATCAATAAGATAAATGTTAATATAAAAGAATGGTGCAAGAGACGAGGCTCTAGTTATACTTACAAATGGGTAGATGTGAAGATTTGTAAGAAACAAAGTCTAATGGATGCAAATGGGTGGCTGTAAAGATTTATGAAAAAAATTTGTTAATGTGATGATCAACCCCATTAAGATCTCTGGTTAAATTATTCTTTCTTTTCCGTTTAATTCTTTTTAAGAATTCATACTACAGGCCATCTGCTATAGCGAAAATTCCATCACGTCCAAAGGATCAAGATTTCTTACTCACATCGAGGATGGGAGTCTCCACATACCCAGGGCAAAAAACGCTCGCTCCGATGTTATAAGGCATCAATTCAAGTCTAAGAGCCTCAGCAAGTCCTTTCACGCCATATTTAGTTGCAGTATAAACAGAAGCCCCATACTGCGCGTACTGCAAAGCCCATGAAAGGGTGAATCCATTGCCACACATTTATTAGAATCTTAAAATATAATTTTAAGATAAGATAGTAATTTTTTTAATGAAAATATATTTTTGAATACTCTGAAAATTATATAAATTAAACAATTTTTTAAACATCACTACCAAAATCTAATTAAAACGAACTTAAAAAAAAAAATCTCCTCTTATATGATAAATTATACAGTTAATAAACTGAACAAAAAATAAAAAACATGTGCAACCCAAAAACCAATTTCATGAATCATACCAGACCAGCCAAAGAACTGACGAGAAAAACAGACATGGGCGGTCGGGCATGGTCTTGGTCTGTGCGATGCTTCATCAAGCGAAGAGCAACATGCAGAGTGTTTACCATCCCTAATAAATTTGTGTTAATCGTCTGAGGCAAATCTTTGATGGGAATTTCATCTATAAATCCAACTCTCGCCCACCCAGCATTGCAAACAACCACATCAATAGGTCTCCAATGAAATTATTGTTGTATCGCATGCGAAAGAGTTTCATAGTCACTCACATCAGCAGTCTGTATAGGAAAAAAGTAATTCTAATTTCAATCTGAGTTTGAAATTAACCAAACTCGATTGTAGATTTCAAAAATAAAACTTGAAATTAACTCGATTACATATTCCAAAAGTACTCAATTAATTTGGAACTTCAATAATAAAAGGCAATAAGAAAAACCTACCCAAAAGTATAGAATTGGAAAATCTAATAAATAAAGACAATGAGAAAAACCTATCCATGTACCTTTGTGAATATTCTATCAGCACTGATAGTTTTAAGTACTTTTGTGAATATTCTATCAGCACTGATAGTTTTATGAGTACCTTTGAGAATATTCTATCAGCACTCATAGTTATCGACCAACTTGTCTATGGCCTTTTCCAGTTTGGCAGAGCTTCTGGCTATCAAAGTAACTAAAACTCCTTGAGGTAGAGCCTCTTTGACAATAGCAAGGCCAATACCACTAGACCCTCTTGTTATTAGAACATGCTTCCCTCTCAGAGTTTTCATACATGGTGAAGGCTTCCAAAGCAAGGTTACCCCAACAAAAATAGTAAAAAGAAAATATGTAATGGTGAGTATGGTTGCAGCCAATTCCATCTTGAGGAGAGGATCAGGGTTTTGAACAATGCTAATATTTCTTGAAAAAACGCAAGCACCTATGTATTTAGATTAGAGATGAGTTGGTTCTGGTTCTGGTTCGGTTGAGAATTAGATAGACAATTATTACATAATTCTTTGTTTTTGGTTCTCGTTCTATTGAGAATTAGATAGACATTTATTATAGAATTGTTAAAGAATAATAATGTTGTATGGTTGGGTCATGTTAGGTCACAACATACATAACACACAGTGTATTTATACTCAGAGACTTAGACGGCAAGAGTGTAGAATAATTCATAGAGACATACACATGGAGAAATAACAAAATTACTCAATAAGAGACAACAGAATAGATAAAACAATCAATGGAGAACAAAAATCACTTTGCATTACATAATAGGCTTGGGCCTTGGCTTGCTTTACTTGGCGAGAGCAATTACAAATTTACAGAGGCAAAAGAAGGTTCTAGAATCCTGTATGTGATTCAGATGGAGATCTTGAATGATCTTGAAATGAATGGCAGTGTAGAAAGATCTAGAATCCTGGAGATCTAGAAACTGATGGCGGTGTGGAGATCTAGAAAGATCTGATCTAGAAGGATCTAGAATCCTGCGTGATTTTTGTTTCACGTTGAGTCCCACCATGCCTCTACATAACTCATGTTTATTTTGTGGTAGAATCTTAGTGAGCATATGAGTAGGGTTCCTATCTGTATGTATCTTTTCCAAGGATAATTGTTCTTCCTCCAACACATGCGAGATCCAATGGTACCTTAAGTCAATGTGCTTGGTTTTTGAATGAAATGCTAGGTTTTTCGCCAAGTGAATGGCACTCTCACTATCACAATATAACACATAATTGTTGTGTGTTATTCCTATCTCTCCTAGGAATCGCTGCATCCACAACATCTCTTTACAAGCTTCTATTGCAGCTATGTACTCTTCTTCTGTTGTAGAGAGGGTTACTATTCTTTGTAGCCTTGACACCCAAGATATAGTTGCACCTACAAATGTATACACATAACCTGTAGTGGACTTTCTGGTATCCATATCTCCAGCCATACCCGCATCTATAAATCCTTCAAGCACAGTCTCATCATGAACAAAACATAAACAATAATTACTAGTACCTTTGAGATACCTAAAAATCCATTTTACTGCTTGCCAATATTATTTGCTTGGATTGGCAAGTAACCTACTCACTACTCCCACTGAATATGCAATGTATGGTCGTGTGCATACCATGGCATACATCAAACTGCTAACTGCTGAAGCATAAGGAATCTTGCTCATTTCTTCTTTCTCTTTGTCATTACTAGGACATAATTTAGTACTAAGCTTGAAGTGGGTTGCAAGGGGTGTACCAACTGGCTTGGAATTCTTCATATTAAACCTATCAAACACCTTCTTGATATATTTTTCTTGTGACAACCACAACCTTTTGTTTTTCCTATCACGCATAATCCGCACGCCCAATATCTATTGTGTTGGTCCCAAATCCTTCATTGAAATTTGCTACCCAAATCTTTCTTCAACCTATTGATCTTATTCTTATCATGGCAACAATCATCATGTCATCCACATATAACAATAACATGATATACTTTCCTTGATCCTACCTCCTGATATAGACACAATGGTCAGCTTCCAACCTCTAAAAACCATGTTCCAACATGAATGAATCAAATTTCTTGTACCATTGTCGAGGTGCCTTGTTTCAAGCCATAGAGACTCTTCTTCAACCTACAAACAAGGCCCTCTTTTCCTTTTTCTATGAAGCCTTCTCGCTGCTCCATATAAATTTCTTCCTCCAATTCACCATGAAGGAAAGGAGTTCTTACATTTAATTGTTCACATTCTAGGTCTAAAGCAACAACTAGACCAAGAATGACTCTAATGGATGACATTTTAACAACAGGTGAGAAAATTTCAGTGAAGTCCATACCTTCTTTTTGGGAAAAAACTTTCACCACCATCCTTGCTTTATATCTCTCCTTCTTTTTGTCACCTCCATGCTTAATCATGTAAACCCATTTGTTTTGTTGAGCATTTCTACCTTTCGCGAGGTTTACCAACTCCCAAATTTTATTTTCTAGCAAATAGTTTATTTCTTCTTCCATTGCTTTCTTCCATTCTTTACTGTGCTCGACATTACAAGCTTCTTGAAAACAATTAGGTTCACCTTCCTGAGTCAACAAAATATAGTTTGAAGGAGGATACCTTTGTGAAGGCTTATAAGGCCTAGAAGATCTGTGAACCAACTTTGGTGGTGCATTATAAGTTTGAATCTCTTGTAAAGGTTCCTGTAAGATTCCTTCTTCTTGTTGTTCGTCATTTTCCACTTCTTGTTCTTCATGCTCTTGAATTTGCTGTTCATTTTCTTGTATTGGTGGTATGTTTTCCTATTGCTCTTTAAACCTGTCAATAACCTTCTTGACCTCGAACTCACCTACAGTCCTCTTGAACATTTATGACTCATTAAATATAACATCCTTTCTTCTAATAATTTTATGTTTGACTAGATCCCATAGACGATAACCAAAATCTTCATCCGCATATCCCAGAAAAATGCATTTCATAGATTTATCGTCTAGCTTAGTTCTATTTTCTTTGGGAATATGTACAAATGCTTCACATCCAAAGATTTTCAAGTGAGAATAACTCAATTTCTTACCAGTCCAAACTTCTTCAGGGATACCACCATTCAAAACTGTAGTTGGAGATCTATTTATGAGGCAGGAAGCGGTCGTGACTGCTTTAGCCCAAAAATTCTTCTCCAAACCAGAATTGGACAACATACTTCACACCCTTTCCATAATGGTGTTATTAATCCTTTCTGCGACATCATTCTGTTGGGGAGTACCAGGCACAGTCTTCTCATGCTTTATGCCAAACCTGTTACAATATTCCTTAAATGCATTTGAGCAATATTCTCCACCATTATCTATTCTTAAACACTTCAGCAATTTGTTAGTCTCTCTTTCAACAACAACATGGAATTTTTGAAATATTCCAAACACTTCACTTTTGTTTTTCATAGGATATGCCCAAACCTTCCTAGATGCATCATCTATAAATGTTACAAAATATGATGCTCCTCCTAATGATTTGATACTAACAGACCCAAACACATCTAAGTGTACCAATTCTAACACATTTTTCTTTCTATCATGGGTACCTCTAAGGAATGAAACCCTTCTTTGTCTACCATATATACAATGCTCACAAAGATCAAGATTGTAGGATTTCAAACTTGGCAATAAATTTTTACCAACAAAGATTTTTAAGCCCTTCTCGGTCATGTGAACCAAACACTTATGCCATAGATATGCTAAATTTCCTTCTTTTGTGATAGCAGCCAAATCTGATTTTCCTATCAGTCTCTTCAATGTGTCTAATGTTCCTGTCTTGGGTCCTTTGGCCACGACCAATGCATCTTTGTTAATTTCCAGCCTCCTTTTCCAAAGCTTGTCGAATAGCCTTCATCATCCAGTCGTTCCATAGAGATTAAACTCATGCGCATTTCTGGCACATGCCTCACCTATTTCAACAATATATCTTGTCCATCTTTCATCTTGATTTGGACATCTCCCACTCCAACAATACTGCAAAAATGATTATTCCCCAAATTCACTCTACCATAATCACCAAGATTATATGAATCAAAACTATCTTTACATGGGGTTACATGGTGAGATGCCCCAGAGTTAAGGATCCAATTAAAGCTACTGCTAGATGTATATACACATGCATCCTCTATTAAAGAAGTAAACAACACATCACCATCTGTGGCTACAACAGTACTCTCACATTCATTTGTGCTGGATGACTTGTGATTTGTACTACACAGTCTTTGATATTTTTATCCTTTCTTCCAGAATTGATATTCTTTCTTCATGTGCCCAGGGTTGCCACAATGAAAGTAGATGATTCTGCCTCTCCTTGATTTTTATCAGCCTCTCGATCTTGATCACCCTTGCCAGCCTCAATCCATTCTACTACCACGATCAGCTAGAGCTAGAGCCTCTCCTTCTTGGTTTTCCGCAATTGACTTGTGTTGCAGCTCATCATTCATTAAACTGCTACTAACATCATCAAAATTCAGGGTCCTTGTAGTTTTTGAAGTGCTCATATCTACAATTAAATTTTCCGAACTTTTTAGCATAGAACACATCAACAATATGTCTATAATTTCATCATCTAAAATGATTTTAACAGGGGCAAGTTCATTAGTAATAATATTAAATGCATTCAAGTGCTCAGACGCTAAAGCGCCCTCCTTCATTTTGAGATTATAAAGCTTATTCATGAAGAACACTTTGTTTGATGCCGTGTTATTCTCATATAGATCATGGAGCTTCTTCCATAATCCTTCAACAGTCTTTTCTCTAGACACATTGAAATAAACATTCTTTGCTAAATATTGGCGGATTGTTGCAATCAATTTTCTATCTAGCTTATTCCACTCTTCATTTATCATCGATGAGATTTTCTTTGTTGTGCCCTCAATCGGCACATACTGATCCTTTAAAATCAGTATATCCTCCATCTGTGATTTCCATAGGGAAAAATTAGCCCCACTCAACTTCTCCATATCTGTAACTCATGTCTCCATTTTCAATCAAATTCACACCCCAAAACACAAAAACTCCTCTTAAAAATAAAACTTTAATAATTATTCTTTCTCCTTTTAAAATACCCTTTTCAAAATTCCTGCTCCTTTTAAAAATATACTTTTCAAAATTCCAACATATAATTATATATGTTTCATAATAAATATAAAAACATATATAATGTTTTAACCTTTTCACATTTCACACATACATATTTGGTTTGAGAAAAAACTTGACGTATATGTGCAAGCTTAATGTAAGAGAAACTTACGAACACCACGTTTCAACTCCAATCTCCACGGATCTCCACGTTTCAAACTCTAGCAACACATTTCAACATAGATCCACGACTTTTTTTTCTTGTAGCAACTTCCTTTTAGTTCCAACGTTCCTCAGCTATTTCCTGGGCAGATCCTTCAACGGCTCCAGTGGTAACAACCAACATTTTAACGAATGCTGCAAGAGTAAGGCGATGGCACTAAGCTGCTTACACAATGGATATTCGACCCTAGCTCTGATACTAGTTGTTAGATCAGAGCATACATAACACACTTTAGATTTATACTTAGAGATTTAGACGGAAAAAGAAGAGAATAATTAACATAGACAGAAAAATGAGAAACAACAATACTACTCAATCAAAAACAACGGAATAGATAAAAAAATCACTTTGCATTACATAACAGGCTTGGGCCTTGGCTTTCCTTCCTTGGCCAGAGCAATTACAAATTTATAAAGCCAAAAGAAGGATCTAGAATCCTGTATGTGATTTAGATGGAGATCTGGAATGATCTAGAAATGAATGGTAGTGTAGAAGGTCAACGCTCGCCGTGTGTTTCATGGCATGTGCTTAAATCTAGCGATGTGTCTATTTACTAACACCTACGAGTTTTGGTGTAATGGTAATCGTGACACCAACAAGTGGTATTAGAGCTAGAGGTCTCGAGTTCCAAAAACACTAGGTTCGCGTTGGGGGGGGAGGGGGGGGGTGGGGGGGGGGCGAGATTGTTGGCTCCCCGTTAATGGTGGTGTAGAATGTCAATGCTCCCTGTGTGTTTTTTGGCATGTGCTTAAATCTAGCGATGTGTCTGTTTACTAACACCTGCAGGTTTTGGGGTAACGGAAATCGTGACTCCAATAGGTCAGTGGGCTTTTAGTGCAGCAGATGTGATATCAATGTTTACAGTTGGCCATTGCGGGTTTTGGTGTAATGACAATCATGAATCCAACAGGTCAGTGGGCTTTTAGTGCAGCAAATATGATATCATTGTTTATAGTTGGCCACCGGCGTAGCATACATTTAATAGATGTGATATCAATGTTTACAGTTGGCCACTGCGGGTTTTGGTGTAACGACAATCGTGACTCCAACAGGTCAGTGGGCTTTTAGTGCAGCAAATATGATATCATTGTTTATAGTTGGCCACCGACGTAGCATACATTTAAAGAAAGGTATTGAGATGAAATAATCCTTGTTTAGATTATAGTTTGGATATTGCATTGGTCAATCTCATGGCTCAAGGGACATCGTATAGGTTGGTAAAATCAATAAAGTAGGACAATGGCATTGTGCTTCTAATGAAGGAATAAATCTGTTGGAGCATAAAATTTGGCAGCTTATGGCTTTTTTATTGGGTCAGTCAATCTTATGACTCAAAAATAAAGATTCTCCAAGACGACTACTTGTCCAAGTAACCCAGGTTGCTTAAAGTTATCCATACTAGATTTTTATACAAATTAAAATACATATATCAACTTAATAGAATTTAAAAATTATTATTTTATTTTATTTTATTTTATATAATTTTTATTTTTTTTTAATTATGTATTTATAAAATAAGATAATTGTGCCACGTGGCTCCCTACCATCAATTTTTAAGGGATTTGAGATTATTCCAATTCAAATAAGTTCCTCTATGTTGATATTATTTCAATTCTAATAAATTTGTCACTATTATTTATAACATTCATTTATATATAAGAAAATTTTATTTAGCAAAATGGTTCATTACTTTAATAAATTTAAGAAATTATATTCGTGCCAAGTGGCTCCCCACCTACCAATTTCCTAGGGATTTGATATTATTCCAATTCTAATAAGTTCCACCATGTTGAGATTATTCCAATTCTAATAAGTTCCTCATTATTATTTATAACATTCATTTACATATAAACAAATTTTATTTAACAAAATACTCGATTACTTTTAATAAATATAAAAAATTAGATTCATGTCAAGTGGCTCTCCACCCACCAATTTCCTAGGGATTTGAGATTATTTCAATTCTAATCAGTTCTTCAATATTATTTATAACATTTATTTATATATAAGCAAATTTTATTTAGCAAAATAACCCATTACTTTTAATAAATTTTAAAAATTAGATTCATGCCATGTGGCTCCCCACCCACCAATTTCCTAGGGATTTGAGATTATTCAAATTCTAATAAGTTCTTCCATTGTTGAGATTATTCCAATTCTAATAAGTTGCTCATTATTATTTATAACATTCATATATATATATATATATATATATATATATATATATATATATATAATAACAAGGTAATTTCCTGCGTCTTCACAATGATACAAATAAATTCCATCAATTCTAGCATTAAGATGTCCCTCAACGTGTTTGAAGATCATATTGTCTATTCCAACAAGTTGTGAATGCTAATGTGCTCTACAAGTTGTAAATGTTAGGTCTTCTTCTATTAATAACAAAGTTTTCCATATCATATATAATAAGGTATTTTCCTATAATCGTGGAAACAACTTACTTCAATGTATTTTCCTATAATCATGGCAATGACTTACTTCCTTGTCTGCTTGACTAGTATCTCAACATACGTATATAGTATCTCAATATTGATGGCCTCCCGCCGATTCTAAAATATCTCCTATTGATAGGACTTTGTCCTGGAAGAATTTATGGTTGACTTAACTCGTTTGTACGTTCCCTCGGTAAAGGGTTTAGGGTTTTAACGGGCCACATCGGTCATCCACCTCCACATGCCGGTTTTCCCCCGCACGGCGCTTCACCTTTTGTCAACCCAACCCTAATCATTTGTCATTTTCGCACTCTCGCTGCACCGATAAGCTGGCTCTGTGACTGTGGGGAGCTCTGGTCCTTCGTTGTTCTGGTCTCGCGCGCTGTTTGTATGGGTACCTCTGGTTCTTTGCAGCTATGGGGGTAAGGTTCGGTGGCCTGTGAGAGCACCCTCTATGCAACACGATAATAATCTTATTTCACGGTGTATTTGACTGATTTCTTTCTATGCAATTGTTGTTTCCATTCGTTGGTTGATGGGTTTGTTTCGTGACAGGTCCTCCACTGCGCATCCGCGCTTCAACCTGGTTACTCAGGTAAATAATGGTTCCCTGTTGGACTATTTTTTCCCTTCTTCCTCCGGTTCTAACGCATCTGTTACTGGTCTTTCAAAAGTTAAAGGTTATGGCGGTCTTCGACTCGGTTCTCTTAGATTCAGGTGGGAATCTTCTCCAATCTCCTTCTGGTTCTTTAATTTTAAATGTTATTTGTGTTGGTCCATAACGCTAACCTGTTCTCATTTTGGTTGCAGGTGGTTCCAGGTAGTTGGTTATGCGGTTCGATGTGCTCCGTGCCTCTTGACAAGTCCTTCCGCTCGTCCTTTACGGGTAGTGTCTCCCCATGAAATTAGTTGTAGCTTGTTTATAGTTCTAAGTCTTGCTTTGTTGGTAGTTCGTCGTCTATGCGTCAAAATGTATGGTCCTGTTACCTGTGTAACCCTCTTATGGCTCTATTCGTTGGCCTCGGCCCTTGCTTCTGTATTACTGTTACTTAGTTTTTGTTGAAACCCTTTCTGGGTATTTAGCTGCCTCAAGCACTCGTCCTGTAAAACGATGTTGGTATTTTGTGAGGTAATTGCTCAGGGTTTCGAACCCTCCTCCTATAGCTTTTTACTGCTCGGTTATTTGAAACCCTAGGGTTTGTTCAAAACCCCTGTCCGCCGGTTCTGTTGGTGACTCTTGCTGTACTTATTTTGGTTTCTGGTTGTACAAATATTTGCCCGAAACTCTGTTTCGAGACTCTGTCTTTTTTAATGGAAATTTTGTTCGAAAGAAAATGTGAATGCTTGGACTGTGTTAACTTGATTACAGAAGGTTAATGGAAATGATTCAGTTGCATTTTGTTACATTCCGGCACTTTCTCTGTTTATAAATATAACATGAGGGTTTGGTTTCGGGTTACCTGGAAATTTATCTGTATGCACGAGTTCTCGTTCTGTCTTGAAATTGTATTTGTATAACTGTGCTCTGCACTTTTGCTTGTTCGCTCCGTCTGAGATTCGTCTGCATTCGCAGTTCCTCGTTCTTCCCGGTCTGTAGGTGGAATTATATGGCTATGCTATTCTGTTATGCTCGTTGATTCTCTGTCTTATTACTCCAACGCCAATTTGTTACACATAAACATATTATAGTGCATGAAAATTAATTATACAGTGGTGCAATAATTGTGAAATTGAATAATGAAAAATGTGAATTTGGAAATGACTGTATTTCTCTTTCTTTGTTTCGCTGGGGAATCGTTTACAATGTTTATCGTTTCTCTTTTAAAACCCCTGAAACACTACAGTTCTATTCAGGTAGAACTAACCCAACAGATTGGGTAACTGTCTATCAGTTCTAACTGTCCCTAACTAATACAGCTTGTAAAGAGACTAGTTAACTAATAAAAGGAACTAATTAACTGGCAACCTATTTTGCTGTTAATAATTTCTATTTGAAAAGAAACAATTCATGACTCCAATCGACCTTCTGGAAAAAATAAAACAAGTAAATAAAATAAAAATAACTGACAAGTTTGACCCTATCCAGCTAAGCATATACGACTGTGTGTTCTGGTCTCTCCATGAGACTGTCAACCACCTTCTGTCTCCTCAGAGCTGGATGCTCCTGCATCAGGCTCCCGGGGTGGCAAAAAGTCATGGCTCCGTTCCATAAGGTCGTCGACAGAATATCCTGCTTTCTGTATTTGCATTGCGTTAAGCCACGAGCTGTCCTCTATTGGACGGTTCTTCCACTTTACTAAATACCACAAATATTCTTTCCTGCGTGTGCGCTTAGCTACCTGCGTGTCTAGAATCCCTTCGATCTCAACGGGTGGTGCCATCGGCATCTGTCTCGTCCACGAATCTCCTGCACATTGGGTGTCCCGCGGTGGCTCTGCTGCTGCATCATCTGCTGAACCTGGGACATAAGGAAACAAATCTGCCATGTTAAAAATAGGGGATACCAATCCCTGGTGACAACTGTAATTCATAAGCATTCGTAGAAAATTTGCGAATGATCTTGCAGGGCCCGATTTTCTTGAATTTCAGCTTGCTGTACTCTCGCTTTGGAAACCGTTCCTTGCGTAAGTACGCAAGGACTTCATCCCCTACGTTGAACTGAACTTCTCGACGTTTTGTATCAGCTCACTGTTTATACCTCTGACTGCTGTCCTGTAATTTCAGTTTGACCTGTTCGTGCAAATTGCTCATAGCTTGGGCGAAATCTTCCCCATCAGCGCTCCGTTTCTCAAGTTTCCCCAAATCTCGTAACTCATGCACTCCTCGCGGATGCATGCTGTACAGAATCTGGAACGGACTGTATCCTGTGCTGCGGTTAGGGGAATCATTGTATGCGAATTCCGCCTGCGCAAGTACACGGTCCCAAGTCCGGGAATTTTCACCTATTAAACTTCGAAGTAGATTTCCCAGACTTCGGTTTACTACCTCCATCTGACCATCTGTCTGCGGATGATAAGTGGAGCTGAACTACAACTGGGTATTCAACTTTTTCCACAGAGTTCTCCAAAAATGACCAGTGAACTTTACATCTCTGTCAGAGATAATGGATCGTGGAAGTCCATGCAGTCGCACAATCTCAGTGAAGAAAAGATGTGCTATGTAAGTAGCATCGCTGGTTTTCCTGCATGGTACAAAGTGTGCCATCTTTGAAAATTGGTCCACCACAACCATTACTGAATCAAAGCCTCGTTGTGTCTTCGGCAAACCCAGTACAAAATCCATACTAATTGAATCCCATGGTCGACTAGGAATGGGCAATGGCATATAAAGTCCAGTATTCTAACTGTGACCTTTTGCCAATTGACAAATTTTACACCTAGTCACATACCTCTGCACATCCCGCTGCAACTTAGGCCAGTAATAAAAATGCTGTACCTGAGCAATCATTTTGTCAATACAAAAATGTCCTGCTAGGCATCCACTGTGTTTTTCCTGTATAATGTTTTCCCGCATAGAACAGTTGGGAATACATAACTGCCGTCCTTTAAACAGCAATCCTTCCTGTATGTTATAATCTAGCCACTAGCTGTCATTTCGTAACAGCGGGTTTTGGCAAGCCTCATAGGCCTCCATAAACTCAGTGTCGGTCGGATACAACTCTTTTAAATGTTCAAAGCCTAAAATCTGCATCGTGCTTTCCTATAGAAGCAACGTTCTTCTGCTAAGTGCATCTGCTACCTTATTTGATTGCCCGCTAATGTGCTTTAGTACAAATGTAAAACTTTGCAAATACTCAACCCAAGCTGCATGCTTATGGTTCAATTTATGCTGCTGCATAATGTACTGTAACGCAGAATTATCAGAAAATAAAACAAATTCGTTACCCAACAAATAATGTCGCCAATGTTTCAAATCTTGCACAATGGCGTAGAACTCCTTGTCGTAGGTTGAGTATTTCTGCCTGCTCTCATTTAGCTTTTCACTGAAATAAGCAACCGGTCGGTCCTCCTGGCTAAGGACTGCCCCAATGGCCGTACCACTGGCGTCGCAACGAACTTGAAAAAGTTTGTTGAAATCCGGCAGTCTTAACACTGGTCTTTCGGTAATCTTCTTTTTCAAGATCTGAAAACTATGTTCTGCTGCTTCAGTCCAGTGAAATGGCTGATTTATTTTATTGATCATATCCAACATTGGTGCGCAAATCTCGCTGAAATTTCTGATGAACTTCCTGTAAAAACTGGCTAGTCCATGGAAACTTCGAACTTCAAATAAACTTTTCGGAGAAGGCCAGCTAATTATAGCTGTCACCTTTTCTGGGTCCATTTTTAGTTCATTTTCTGCAATGACAAAACCCAGATACACTAGTTCTCGCTGGAAAAAGGTACACTTCTTCAAATTAATTAACAACTTATTCTGCTGTAACTTCCTCAACACACTCTGCAAATGTCTGAAATGTTCCTCTTTAGTCTTACTAAAATTCAGAATATCATCCAGGTAAACTATTACGAACTTACCATTAAATTCTTTCAGTACTTCATTCATCAGACGCATGAACGTGCTGGGAGCGTTGCTCAAACCAAATGGCATCACCAGCCACTCATATAAGCCTTCGTTCGTCTTGAAAGCGGTCTTCCATTCATCTCCTTCCCGAATCCAGATCTGGTGATATCCACTCTTCAAGTCAATCTTCGAAAAATAAGCCGCTCCACTCAAACAATCCATCATATCATCCATCCTAGGTAAGGGAAACTTGTACCTAACAGTAATTTTGTTAATAGCCCTGGAATCCGTACACATTCTCCACTCTCCCCCTTTCTTTGGAGCCAAAACAGTTGGTACTGCACATGGGCTCATGCTCTCTCGAATCAAACCTTTGTCCAACAACTCCTGGACCTGTTCCTAATTTCTTCATGGTCCTTGGGGACTCATGCGGTAAGCTGCTTTATTTGGCAGGCTTGCCCCTGGTATAAAGTCAATGCAGTGACTAATACCTCTCCTTGGTGGAAATTCATCTGGAAGATCATCTACCACAATGTCTCCAAAATCCTGCAGCAACCTCTGAATTTCTTCAGGCAAATCTGAAACCTGTGTATGAAGTACTACTGCCTTTGGTCTCCTTATGACAGCAAAACTGATCTCGCTGTCCTCAATCTGTTTTATAAATTCTTTTCCGCCTAACAGCAGTGCTTTCACCCCACTAGCTTCTGCTGTATTTTCCTCCTTGATGGGTACAAGCGTATGCTTGATCCCATCTTTCACAAACTTATAGCAGTTGGTTTTCCCATCATGAACTGCACTTTTGTCAAACTGCCAAGGTCATCCCAACAGTAAGTGACAGACATCCATTGGCATGACATCGCAAAGGATCTTGTCCTTATACTTACCGATCTGAAATTCCACCTCACACTGTTCATCAACTAACAGTTGATGCCCGTTCTGCAGCCATGACACTTTGTAGGGAGTAGGATGTTTTAACTTTTTTAATCCCAGCTTCTCTACCATCTCCACAGCTACTAAATTATCGGTACTCCCACTGTCAATGATCAACTTACAGCACTTACCCCGTGACTTGCAAATAGTGCGAAACAAAGCCTTTCGCTGATCTGGTTCTGCAACTTCTTTTGCTGGTTTTAACAGCACTTTATTTAACACCAAGGCTTCACCTGTCTCTGGTGTATTCTTTGCTTCTTGAGGTGTCTCCTCAACATCCTCCGGCTGAGCAACATAGGTTCCTCTCCCACCTGCTGGTTCACCTTCAGGACAGTCATATGACTTGTGTCCCAATTTGTGACAACGATAGCACTGGACAGTTCCCCTGCCTCGACCAAATCCTCGCCCTCGCTGAGCTGGTCATCCTTCCCTGGTGCTGTTGTCCTTCTCTGTTATGCCAGCAGATTTGGAACTGATGCCCTCCTCATTTGAGCCTGTACCTCTACTTCTGCCATAAACCTTGCCTTTTCCCCTACCAGAACCACCTCCTCTCTTGGTGTTCTGTTTTCTATTAATTTTCTCCTCTACCTTTAGTGCAAACTGATAGGCCTCATCCAATGTTTGAGGTGAGAGGATACCGATTTCATCCAAAATCTCCCCTCTCAAGCCATTCACAAATCTGGCTGTTTTTTCTGGGGTATCTTCCACATACCATGCTCGCAAATTCAATTTATAAAATTCCTCCGTAAATTCCCTGACAGTCATTCCTCTTTTCTTCAAGTTCTGTACCTGTCGGTACAACATGATCTGGTAATCTTTTGGCAAGAACTTCTCCTTCAGCTTTGCCTCCATTCTGGCCCATTTTTTGATAGGCTGTTTGTGTAGTCTCTTTCTTTCTGCCTGAACGCTGTCCCACCATAAGGACGCATGTCCTTTCGGCTTGGTGGCGGCGAACTTCACTTGTTTGTCCTCACTGGTTTCCTCAAACTCAAAAAATTTATTTACTTCACTCAGCCAATCTAATAACACATCTGCAGACAAACTTTCGTCATAAGTAGGTAACTCATGCCTTGGCTTATGACTGGACAGCAAAACTGACTTCAACAACCTAAGTTCCGGTGTCACCCCTTCGAACTCATCCTCTGGTTCAGCTACTTCCTCATCACTATCATCTGCTGGGTTTCTTCTTCCCCCAGCCTCCACCACTGCCAATCTTTCACGCAAAACTCGAATCTCCTCTCAAAGCCCATCATCTACTACCCTACGGACTACTCATCCTCTTCCTCTTCCTCTTCCTCCACCTTCACCTTCCACCTGTTCCATTAGTTCTAACTCAAGAAACTAGCTCTGATACCACTTATGATGGCCTCCCACCGATTCTAAAATATCTCCTATTGATAAGACTTTGTCCTAGAAGAATTTATGGTTGACTTAACTCGTTTGTACGTTCCCTCGGTAAAGGGTTTAGGGTTTTAATGGGCCACATCGGTCATCCACCTCCACATGCCAGTTCTCCCCCGCACGGCGCTTCACCTTTTGTCAACCCAACCCTAATCATTTGTCATTTTCGCACTCTCGCTGCACCGATAAGCTGGCTCTGTGACTGTGGGGAGCTCTGGTCCTTCGTTGTTCTGGTCTCGCGCGCTGTTTGTATGGGTACCTCTGGTTCTTTGCAGCTATGGGGATAAGGTTCGGTGGCCTGTGAGAGCACCCTCTATGCAACACGATAATAATCTTATTTCACGGTGTATTTTACTGATTTCTTTCTATGCAATTGCTGTTTCCGTTCGTTGGTTGATGGGTTTGTTTCGTGACAGGTCCTCCACTGTGCATCCGCGCTTCAACCTGGTTACTCAGGTAAATTATGACTCCCTGTTGGACTATTTTTGCCCTTCTTCCTCCGGTTCTAACGCATCTATTACTGGTCTTTCAGAAGTTAAAGGTTATGGCGGTCTTCGACTCGGTTCTCTTAGATTCAGGTGGGAATCTTCTCCAATCTCCTTCCGGTTCTTTAATTTTAAATGTTATTTGTGTTGGTCCATAACGCTAACCTGTTCTCATTTTGGTTGCAGGTGGTTCCAGGTAGTTGGTTATGCGGTTCGATGTGCTCCGCGCCTCTTGACAAGTCCTTCCGCTCGTCCTTTACGGGTAGTATCTCCCCATGAAATTAGCTGTAGCTTGTTTATAGTTCTAAGTCTTGCTTTGTTGGTAGTCCGTCGTCTATGTGGAAAAATGTATGGTCCTCTTACCTGTGTAACCCTCTTATGGCTCTATTTGTTGGCCTTGGCCCTTGCTTTTGTATTATTGTTACTTAGTTTTTGTTGAAACCCTTTCTGGGTATTTAGCTGCCTCGAGCACTCGTCCTGTAAAACGATGTTGGTATTTTGTGAGGTAATTGCTCAGGGTTTTGAACCCTCCTCCTGTAGCTTTTTACTGCTCGGTTATTTGAAACCTTAGGGTTTGTTCAAAACCCCTGTCCGTCGGTTCTGTTGGTGACTCTTGCTGTACTTATTTTGGTTTCTGGTTGTACAAATATTTGCCCGAAACTCTGTTTCGAGACTCTGTCTTTTTTAATGGAAATTTTGTTCGAAAGAAAATGTGAATGCTTGGACTGTGTTAACTTGATTACAGTAGGTTAATGGAAGTGATTCAGTTGCATATTTGTTACATTCCGGCACTTTCTCTGTTTATAAATATAACATGAGGGTTTGGTTTCGGGTTACCTGGAAATTTATCTGTATGCACGAGTTCTCGTTCTGTCTGGAAATGGTATTTGTATAACTGTGCTCTGTGCTTTTGCTTGTTCGCTCCGTCTGAGTTTCGTCTGCATTCGCAGTTCCTCGTTCTTCCTGGTCTGTAGGTGGAATTATATGGCTATGCTATTCTGTTATGCTCGTTGATTCTCTGTCTTATTACTCCAACGCCAATTTGTTACACAGAAACATATTATAGTGCATGAAAATTAATTATACAGTGGTGCAATAATTGTGAAATTGAATAATGAAAAATGTGAATTTGGAAATGACTGTATTTCTCTTTCTTTGTCTTGCTGGGGAATCGTTTACAATGTTTATCGTTTCTCTTTTAAAACCCCTGAAACACTATAGTTCTGTTCAGGTAGAACTAACCCAACAGATTGGGTAACTGTCTATCAGTTATAACTGTCCCTAACTAATACAGCTTGTAAAGAGACTAGTTAACTAATAAAAGGAACTAATTAACTAACAACCTATTTTGCTGTTAATAATTTCTATTTGAAAAGAAACAATTCATGACTCCAATCGACCTTCTGGAAAAAAAAAACAAGTAAATAAAATAAAAATAACTGACAAGTTTGACCCTGCCCAGCTAAGCATATACGACTGTGTGTTCTGGTCTCTCCATGAGACTGTCAACCACCTTCTGTCTCCTCAGAGCTGGATGCTCCTGCATCAGGCTCCCAGGGTGGCAAAAAGTCATGGCTCCTTTCCATGAGGTCATCGACAGAATAGCCTGCTTTCTGTATTTGCGTTGCGTTAAGCCACGAACTGTCCTCTATTGGATGGTTCTTCCACTTTACTAAATACCGCAAATATTCTTTCCTCCGTGTGTGCTTAGCTACCTGCGTGTCTAGAATCCCTTCGATCTGAACGGGTGGTGCCATCGGCATCTATCTCGTCCACGAATCTCCTGCACATTGGGTGTCCCGCGCTGGCTCTGCTGCTGCATCATCTGCTGAACCTGTGACATAAGGAAACAGATCTGCCAGGTTAAAAATAGGGGAAATACCAATCCCTGGTGGCAACTGTAATTCATAGGCGTTCGCAGAAAATTTGCGAATGATCTTGCAGGGCCCGATTTTCTTGAATTTCAGCTTGCTGTACTCTCGCTTTGGAAACCGTTCCTTGCGTAAGTACGCAAGGACTTCATCCCCTACGTTGAACTGAACTTCCCGACGTTTTGTATCAGCTCGCTGTTTATAACTCTGACTGTTGTCCTGTAATTTCAGTTTGACCTGTTCGTGCAAATTGCTCATAGCTTGGGCGAAATCTTCCCCATCAGCGCTCCGTTTCTCAAGTTTCCCCAAATCTCGTAACTCATGCACTCCTCGCGGAAGCATGCCGTACAGAATCTGGAACGGACTGTATCCTGTGCTGCGGTTAGGGGAATCGTTGTATGCGAATTCCGCCTGCGCAAGAACACGGTCCCAAGTCCGGGAATTTTCACCTATTAAACTTCGAAGTAGATTTCCCAGACTTCGGTTTACTACCTCCGTCTGACCATCTGTCTGCAGATGATAAGCGAAGCTGAACTACAACTGGGTATTCAACTTTTTCCACAAAGTTCTCCAAAAATGACCAGTGAACTTTACATCTCTGTCAGAGATAATGGATCGTGGAAGTCCATGCAGTCGCACAATCTCAGTGAAGAAAAGATGTGCTATGTAAGTAGCATCGCTGGTTTTCCTGCATGGTACAAAGTGTGCCATCTTTGAAAATCGGTCTACCACAACCATTACTGAATCAAAGCCTTGTTGTGTCTTCGGCAAACCCAGTACAAAATCCATACTAACTGAATCCCATGGTCAACTAGGAATGGGCAATGTCATATAAAGTCCAGTATTCTGACTGTGACCTTTTTCCAATTGACAAATTTTACACCTAGTCACATACCTCTGCACATCCCGCTGCAACTTAGGCCAGTAATAAAAATGCTGTACCTGAGCAATCGTTTTGTCAATACCAAAATGTCCTGCTAGGCCTCCACTGTGTTTTTCCTGTATAATGTTTTCCCGCATAGAACAGTTGGGAATACATAACTCCCCTCCTTTAAACAGCAATCCTTCCTGTATGTTATAATCTAGCCACTTGCTGTCATTTCGTAACAGCGGGTTTTGGCAAGCCTCATAGGCCTCCATAAACTCGGTGTCGGTCGGATACAGCTCTTTTAAATGTTCAAAGCCTAAAATCTGCATCGTGCTTTCCTGTAGAAGCAACGTTCTTCTGCTAAGTGCATCTGCTACCTTATTTGATTGCCCGCTAATGTGCTTTAGTACAAATGTAAAACTTTGCAAATACTCAACCCAAGTTGCATGCTTATGGTTCAATTTATGCTGCTGCATAATGTACTGTAACGCAGAATTATCAGAAAATAAAACAAATTCGTTACCCAACAAATAATGTCGCCAATGTTTCAAATCTTGCACAATGGCGTAGAACTCCTTGTCGTAGGTTGAGTATTTCTGCCTGCTCTCATTTAGCTTTTCACTGAAATAAGCAACCGGTCGGTCCTCCTAGCTAAGGACAGCCCCAATGGCCGTACCACTGGCGTCGCAACGAACTTGAAAAAGTTTGTTGAAATCCGACAGTCTTAACACTGGTCTTTCGGTAATCTTCTTTTTCAAGATCTGAAAACTATGTTCTGCTGCTTCAGTCCAGTGAAATGGCTGATTTATTTTCTTGATCGTATCCAACATTGGTGCGCAAATCTCGCTGAAATTTCTGATGATCTTCCTGTAAAAACTGGCTAGTCCATGGAAACTTCGAACTTCAAATAAACTTTTCGGAGAAGGCCAGCTAACTATAGCTGTCACCTTTTCTGGGTCCATTTTTAGTTCATTTTCTGCAATGACAAAACCCAGATACACTAGTTCTCGCTGGAAAAAGGTACACTTCTTCAAATTAATTAACAGCTTATTCTGCTGCAACTTCCTCAACACACTCTGCAAATGTCTGAAATGTTCCTCTCTAGTCTTGCTAAAAATCAAAATATCATCCAGGTAAACTATTACGAACTTACCATTAAATTCCTTCAGCACTTCATTCATCAGACGCATGAACGTGCTGGGAGTGTTGCTCAAACCAAATGGCATCACCAGCCACTCATATAAGCCTTCGTTTGTCTTGAAAGCGGTCTTCCATTCATCTCCCTCCCGAATCCGGATCTGGTGATATCCACTCTTCAAGTCAATCTTCGAAAAATAAGCCGCTCCACTCAAACAATCCATCATATCGTCCATCCTAGGTAAGGGAAACCTGTACCTAACAGTAATTTTTTTAATAGCCCTGGAATCCGTACACATTCTCCACTCTTCCCCTTTCTTTGGAGCCAAAACAGTTGGTACTGCACATGGGCTCATGCTCTCTCGAATCAAACCTTTGTCCAACAACTCCTGGACTTGTTTCCTAATTTCTTCATGGTCCTTGGGACTCATGCGGTAAGATGCTTTATTTGGTAGGCTTGCCCCTGGTATAAAGTCAATGCAGTGACTAATACCTCTCCTTGGTGGCAATTCATCTGGAAGATCATCTACCACAATGTCTCCAAAATCCTGCAACAACCTCTGAACTTCTTCAGGCAAATCTGAAACCTGTGTATGAAGTAATACTGCCTTTGGTCTCCTTATGACAGCAAAACTGATCTCGCTGTCCTCAATCTGTTTTATAAATTCTTTTCCGCCTAACAGTAGTGCTTTCACCCCACTAGCTTTTGCTGTATTTTCCTCCTTGATGGGTACAAGCGTATGCTTGATCCCATCTTTCACAAACTTATAGCAGTTGGTTTTCCCATCATGAACTGCACTTCTATCAAACTGCCAAGGTCGTCCCAACAGTAAGTGACAGACATCCATTGGCATGACATCGCAAAGGATCTTGTCCTTATACTTACCGATCTGAAATTCCACCTCACACTATTCATCAACTAAGAGTTGATGCCCCTTCTGCAGCCATGACACTTTGTAGGGAGTAGGATGTTTTAACTTCTTTTATCCCAGCTTCTCTACCATCTCCACAGCTACTAAATTATCGGTACTCCCACTGTCAATGATCAACTTACAGCACTTACCCTGTGACTTGCAAATAGTGCGAAACAAAGCCTTTCGTTGATCTGGTTCTGCAACTTCTTTTGCTGGTTTTAACAGCACTTTATTTAACACCAAGGCTTCACCTGTCTCTGGTGTATTCTCTGCTTCTTGAGGTGTCTCCTCAACGTCCTCCGGCTGAGCAACATAGGTTCCTCTCCCACCTGTTGGTTCACCTTCAGGACAGTCATATGACTTGTCTCCCAATTTGTGACAACGATAGCACTGGACAGTTCCCCTGCCTCGACCAAATCCTCGCCCTCGCTGAGCTGGTCGTCCTTCCCTGGTGCTGTTGTCCTTCTCTGTTGTGCCAACAGATTTCGAACTGCTGCCCTCCTCATTTGAGCCTGTACCTCTTTCTCTACCATAAACCTTGCCTTTTCCCCTGCCAAAACCACCTCCTCTCTTGGTGTTCTGTTTTCGATTGATTTTCTCCTCTGCCTTCAGTGCAAACTGATAGGCCTCATCCAAAGTTTGAGGTGAGAGGATACCGATTTCATCCAAAATCTCCCCTCTCAAGTCATTCACAAATCTGGCTGTTTTTTCTGGGGTATCTTCCACATACCCTGCTCGCAAATTCAATTTATAAAATTCCTCCGTAAATTCCCTGACAGTCATTCCTCTTTGCTTCAAGTTCTGTACCTGTCGGTACAACATGATCTGGTAATCTTTTGGCAGGAACTTCTCCTTCAGCTTTGCCTCCATTCTGGCCCATTTTTTGATAGGCTGTTTGTGTAGTCTATTTCTTTCTGCCTGAACGCTGTCCCACCATAAGGACGCATGTCCTTTCATCTTGGTGGCGGCGAACTTCACTTGTTTGTCCTCACTGGTTTCCTCAAACTCAAAATATTTATTTACTTCACTCATCCAATCTAGTAACACATCTGCAGACAAACTTTCGTCATAAGTAGGTATCTCATGCCTTGGCTTATGACTGGACAGCAAAACTGACTTCAACAACCTAAGTTCCAGTGTCACCCCTTCGAACTCATCTTCTGGTTCAACTACTTACTCATCACTATCATCTGCTGGGTTTCTTCTTCCCCCAGCCTCCACCACTGCCAATCTTTCACGCAAAACTCGAATCTCCTCTCGAAGCCCATCATCTACTACCCTACGGACTACTCGTCCTCTTCCTCTTCCTCTTCCTCTTCCTCTTCCTCTTCCTTCACCTTCACCTTCCACCTGTTCCATTAGTTCTAACTCAAGAAACTAGCTCTGATACCACTTATGATGGCCTCCCGCCGATTCTAAAATATCTCCTATTGATAGGACTTTGTCCTAGAAGAATTTATGGTTGAATTAACTCGTTTGTACGTTCCCTCGGTAAAGGGTTTAGAGTTTTAACGGGCCACATCGGTCATCCACCTCCACATGCTGGTTTTCCCCTGCACGGCGCTTCACCTTTTGTCAACCCAACCCTAATCATTTGTCATTTTCGCACTCTCGCTGCACCGATAAGCTGGCTCTGTGACTGTGGGGAGCTCTGGTCCTTCGTTGTTCTGGTCTCGCGCGCTGTTTGTATGGGTACCTCTGGTTCTTTGCAGCTATGGGGGTAAGGTTCGGTGGCCTGTGAGAGCACCCTCTATGCAACACAATAATAATCTTATTTCACGGTGTGTTTGACTGATTTCTTTCTATGCAATTGTTGTTTCCATTCGTTGGTTGATGGGTTTGTTTCATGACAGGTCCTCCACTGTGCATCCGCGCTTCAACCTGGTTACTCAGGTAAATAATGGCTCCCTGTTGGACTATTTTTGCCCTTCTTCCTCCGGTTCTAACGCATCTGTTACTGGTCTTTCAGAAGTTAAAGGTTATGACGGTCTTCGACTCAGTTCTCTTAGATTTAGGTGGGAATCTTCTCCAATCTCCTTCCGGTTCTTTAATTTTAAATGTTATTTGTGTTGGTCCATAACGCTAACCTGTTCTCATTTTGGTTGTAGGTGGTTCCAGGTAGTTGGTTATGCGGTTCGATGTGCTTTGCACCTCTTGACAAGTCCTTCCTCTCGTCCTTTACGGGTAGTATCTCCCCATGAAATTAGTTGTAGCTTGTTTATAGTTCTAAGTCTTGCTTTGTTGGTAGTCTCGCGTCTATGCGGAAAAATGTATGGTCCTGTTACTTGTGTAACCCTCTTATGGCTCTATTCGTTGGCCTCGGCCCTTGCTTCTGTATTACTGTTACTTAGTTTTTGTTGAAACCCTTTCTGGGTATTTAGCTGCCTCGAGCACTCGTCCTGTAAAACGATGTTGGTATTTTGTGAGGTAATTGCTCAGGGTTTCGAACCCTCCTCCTGTAGCTTTTTACTGCTCGGTTATTTGAAACCCTAGGGTTTGTTCAAAACCCCTGTCCGCCGGTTCCGTTGGTGACTCTTGCTGTACTTATTTTGGTTTCTGGTTGTACAAATATTTGCCCGAAACTCTGTTTCGAGACTCTGTCTTTTTTAATGGAAATTTTGTTCGAAAGAAAATGTGAATGCTTGGACTGTGTTAACTTGATTACAGTAGGTTAATGGAAATGATTCAGTTGCATATTTGTTACATTCCGGCACTTTCTCTGTTTATAAATATAACATGAGGGTTTGGTTTCGGGTTACCTGGAAATTTATGTGTATGCACGAGTTCTCGTTCTGTCTGGAAATGGTATTTGTATAACTGTGCTCTACGCTTTTGCTTGTTCGCTTCGTCTGAGATTCGTCTGCATTCGCAGTTCCTCGTTCTTCCTGGTCTGTAGGTGGAATTATATGGCTATGCTATTCTGTTATGCTCGTTGATTCTCTGTCTTATTACTCCAATGCCAATTTGTTACACAGAAACATATTATAGTGCATGAAAATTAATTATACAGTGGTGCAATAATTGTGAAATTGAATAATGAAAAATGTGAATTGACTGTATTTCTCTTTCTTTGTCTTGCTGGGGAATCGTTTACAATGTTTATCGTTTCTCTTTTAAAACCCCTGAAACACTACAGTTCTGTTCAGGTAGAACTAACCCAACAGATTGGGTAACTGTCTATCAGTTCTAACTGTCCCTAACTAATACAGCTTGTAAAGAGACTAGTTAACTAATAAAAGGAACTAATTAACTGACAACCTATTTTGCTGTTAATAATTTCTATTTGAAAAGAAAAAATTCATGACTCCAATCAACCTTATGGAAAAAATAAAACAAGTAAATAAAATAAAAATAACTGACAAGTTTGACCCTGTCCAGCTAAGCATATACGACTGTGTGTTCTGGTCTCTCCATGAGACTGTCAACCACCTTCTGTCTCCTCAGAGCTGGATGCTCCTGCATCAAATATACGTATATTTGTATGCTGCCACAAGTGTCTTATATTGGCAAATTTAATATGGACAACCTCTATGAGAAGTTTGGGCATTTGATATTGGATCAGGAGGTGACTTACTAGACCTTGACTCTCCGCAGGAATATGTGTCACAGCACAAATGAGGAGTACAAGGTTTGACCAGCTTAGGCCACTAATATTGCTTTACTTTTCAAATATAAATGTATAAGAGTAGCCCCGTTATGAATTTGGTATGTCCTTGAGGAGTACAAGGTTTGACCAACTTAGGCCACTAATATTTCTTTACTTTTCAAATATAAATGTATAAGAGTAGCCTAGTTATGAATTTGGTCTGTCCTAGGTTTTCAGTGTAGGATTAGTGTAGAATTAGGTAACGTAGATTGAATGAAATTGCCCTCTAAAATTAATTAGCAATCATTCAATAACAATTTTTCAAATGGCAAGTTGATCTTATTAGTTTTTTCTTTAAAGATCGATATTGATCTATTTTAATCACAAATCTCAGAAGTGTTTAGAGTGATATAATTTCTTCTTGTGTAATTTTTTTTTAAATGCAAAATTTGAAAAAAAATGTTTGCATCACAAACATAAAATTGACAAAAAAAAACTGTAACCCAAATATAAAATAATAACATGACTGGAAATGCTTAAAAATGTGTTAACCATGAAAATTTATTTCTTTTCATTTACATGTTAGTTGACATTGAAATATTTTACTTATGATGTATATTGCTTATATTAATAAGTTCCATGATAGGTTCCTCCATGATTAATAAATTTAGAAATTATAGCTCATGTTTTGAAATGTATTTTTATTTTTAAAATTTAAAATGCATTATATTGTAAATTGATTACAAGTAAGATAGATGAAGTAAAAATATAAAATTGGGTTTTTAATAGTAGTAATATAATAATATTATTATTTTTATTTTTATTTTTTTTCATGTGGTTCACGAGCACTCTGGTCAGTGAGTGATCGCTACGTCCACGGAAAAAATTGTATGATAGCTAGGCTAAATCGCCCCTCAGCCTACTACAAGACCTGACCCCAAGGGCTTCGGGTGGATTCGACCCTGTGACCTCCCGATGGCAAGGCACGGTTTTTGACCAACTGAGCTAACCTTTGGGGCTTAATATTAATTATTATTACTATGCTTTTTATATTTATATTAATATTATTGATCATAATATTAATAACATTAATTCTTAATATTATTGAGAATTGATATGTATGCTTGATATGGGCTTATTGTGGTTTATGAACCACATTTATTAATGTAGTTGTACTAGCTAATATTTGTGTGAGTTTAAGGTTGGATGGTGAAGATTAAAAAGAGAACAACGATTAAATGTAAAATAAGATACAATTTTTATTTTGTAAATTATGGTTTGAAGTATGTGTGAGTTTTTTTTTTCAAAGCTAGTAGAAAAAGATTATATTAATATATAAACAATTTTACATGAATAGTATGAGAGTTCAAGATGCTGGTTATCAAAACCAGAGTCCCAATATTAACATCAGTTACATCCATACTCTATGAGTAGAGCCAAAAAACCTATAACTAGGAGATGATAATGAAGGAATAGGGCAGCTCTAGTTTCATGAAGATATTATGCCACCAGAAATAGATGAGGGACATTATCCTGTACAAGATATAACATAATTACAATATCGTTCCAATAGAAGAGAAATTCCCTGCAAACAAAGCTATTTATAGATGCCATTAGAAATCTCAAAAGGTGGACTATACACTATTTGTGATAGAATAAAGCACAACACATACCATATCAACCATATTACCTCCATATACAACATTTAGTAAGAAGAGAGATATACCATATAGACCTTCAATAAAATTGTAACAACATTTTCTAGAAAGACAAGGCTTAATTAAATTGACAAAAATAGGCACTAGAAATCCAATTCAGTATGATATAATCACTTGTGAAAGAGAAGATGTAGCAGATGGAGGAGAAGTAGTAGTCTGTTGTGTATTGATGAAAGCAAGAGGCCCTGTGAGTTCCTCAGATTCCAATTATGAAATGGCATATTCCTCCACTTTGTGCATACATGAAACTATATCATCAAGGAAAAAATGAACATTCTTGAGCATTCTCTTCATATCTTCTTGACCTGCAATTTTTTTGTAGTTATCCACCTGCTTATCTCGCAAGACCAAGCGAAAGAGTGTATCCAATTGTTGGCAGACTGCAAGTGAGTGTAAGAAATGCAATATCTTCTTCCTAAATTTCCCTGGATCAGGAATCCATTTGAGATCTATGACCCCCACTTCGAAATTAGAGAAGTGAAGCTTATCACCAAAATATCTTGACTCAAGATGTTGAATTTCCTTTCATGCCTCCAAAGGGACTGAGTCAAAATAAGATGCTACTGAATTTCATTCAAATAATCGTAGATGATGAGAAACTGAACCACTTGCCCCTCCTCATCGACTTTCCATTCTCTGTCATGGAGGAATTGTCACAAAGGGGAGAAAAGAAACATTATGAACTTAACCACTATAATGATGAACAAGACAATACCCCAAAAAGTGGGTCATTAGCCTAAAACACCATGCTGGCTATTGGATGGATAATGAGAGTTTAAGGTTGAATGGTGAATATTAAAAAGGAGGACAAGGATTGAGCATATCTCCATTGCTCAATCTAGAATCTCTCATCCAATTCATATATAAGAAAACTAATATTTTATTCTTTTACATTACTTATTTTTCTTATGTGATTATAAATATATAAAATAGGATACAATTTTTATTTTTCTAAATGATAATTTTTATTACTGTGTGAACTTAAAGTCAGATGGTGAAGATTAAAAAGAAATACAAGGATTCAACTTCTCCATGATTTAATCTAGGAACTCTCATCGAATTCTTAGCTATCATACAATTTATATCTATGGCATTTGAATATTTATATCTACAATTAACAAAAAATCACTGATAGTCTAAATATATAACTGAAATAAATTCGAAGTTTAATATATCAATATTTTTTTTCTTCCCTACCTATATTTTTTATTTTCCTATGAAAATTGAAAACATCACCAAACGAAAAAGTTTCTATAGAGGGAGGCACTTTTGATTTGTTTGATATTATGATGCTAGCAAACAAACCTTTATTTGATATTCTACATAGTTTTTTATCTCAGTTTCTTTTATCTAATTGTATGAAAAATTGCAAACATCATCAAAAGGCAAAGTTTCTATAGAGGGAGGCACCTTTTGATTTTTTTGATATTATGATGTTAGGAAATCAACTATTATTTGATATTCTAAGTAGTGGAAGTTTATTTGATATGATGCAGGAGGTAGATAACACATTTTATTTTTTGGTAAAGCCCATATTAATTTGGGTTTGGTCAATGTTTTTTGCAATTTTTCTATACTTTAACATTGTAGATTGAAATTTATTATTTTAATTGGATGTGGAGCCTGATTATCTTCTTTATTCAGAGGTATCGCCACGTTGGACCCCAGTTCCTAGCAAGGCAGAAATGTCACCCGTTTAATCACCATTCGAAGCTAAAAATAGATGTAGAATTTCTTTGTAAACTATTGCAATTTCGAAGTCAATCTAGGCTATTCATTAGGTGGATGATCTGACAGTATATGTTATGTTTAATTTAGGGATTTTTTCCCTAGAAGGAAACCCTAGGTTTATATGAGGGAATTTTATTGTGATTGTCTATTATTATTTTCAGCAAGAAAGAGAGAGGAGACTGTGTGAAAGTGAAGAGGAAATTTCAATTGATCTGTTGTAAGTTGTATCTCTTCATTTTGTTGGATAATATAAAGGAAGGATTGGATGTTTCTCTGTGGACGTAGCACAAATTAGGTGGACCACATATATCTGTGTCTCTCTTGTTTTATGCTTTTTCTGAGTTTGCGTTTTCGCAATATTTTATGTGTTCCGTTGTTCTATAATATATCATTTTCTAAAAATTGGTATATGAGTCGAAGGTCTATTTGGCTGAGAAACTCACAAGAAATAACGGTTCCTGGTTTGAGCGAGAGCAATGGTGGAAGATGGTAGGTTGAGGTTGAGAAATTTAATGACCAAAACTCTCAGTTGGGGAAAATGTGGATGGAAGATTATATCTATGAGAAAGATCTGTACCTACCATTGAGTGGAAAAATAAAGAAGTCGATGAGCATGACAGACGCGGAAAGGGATATTCTCGACAGAAAATCACTTGGAACAATACGGTTGTACCTGGCAGCTTCGGTCACCTTTAATATTTCAAAGGAAATGAAAAAACAGGGTTTAATGACGACATTGGCCAAACTATATGAAAAACCCTCGGCCTCAAATAAGGTATTTCTTATGAAGTGTTTTTTTAATATGAATATGTTAGAAGTTGGATCTATTGCTGATCATTTAAATGAATTTAATACGATTACCAGTCAGTTAAGTTATGTAGAGGTAAATTTTTATGATGAAATTAGGTCTCTGTTAGTTATGTGCTCATTGCTAGAAAGTTGAAATGGTTAATATTTGGCTATTAGTAACTCTATCTCTAGATCTAGTACTTTAAATTTTGATGATGTTGTCGGTGCCATATTTAGCGAGTAAATGTGACAAAAATCTCTTGTGAGACATTAGGTAATGCTTTCACTGCAGAGACTAGGGGAAGAAAAATGGAAAGAGGAAAGAGCCCAAGATATCACAGTAAGTCAAAGAAAGGAAAATCCAAGTCCAAATTAGGGATAGTGTGATGGAAATGAGGGAAGAAAGGACACCTGAAGAAATACTCTAAGTTTTGGAAGGGAAAAGAAGGAGATGCACCACAAGAAAACAATCATAAAGCGAATGTGACAAGTGAAGTGTTGCAAGATGATTTGATTCTTTCATTAGAAAACATTATTGACATCAGGGTGGTAGATTCAGGGGCCTCATTCCATGCCACACCTGATAGGAAACATTTTCATGATTATTTTCAGGGATATTTTGGACAGGTTCGTTTGGGTGATGATAAACCCTACAAAATCATTGGAATGAGTAAAGTTTTCATAAAAAATAGAATGGAAACCAATGGCTTTTGAAGGAGGTAATGCATGTTCCAGATCTGAAGAAAAATCTAATTTCAACAGGGTAGTTGGGAGGTGAAGGTTTTGTAACTATTTTTACAGATAAATCCTAGAAGGTCATTAAAGGAGCCCTCATAATAGTAAAAGGAAAAAAGGTTGTTACATTGTATTTATGCAATAGAATTTCTAATTATGTTAATGCTTTAACCTTCACAAGAGCGGATACAAAATTGTGGCATCATAGGCTTTGGCACATGAGTGAGAAGGGGATGCAAATTATTCACTCAAGAAATTTGTTGCCAGGTTTGAAGCATGTTGATTTGGATTTATGTGAGAATTGTGTTTATGGAAAACAAAAAAGAGTCGGATTTCTCAAAGTTGGGAAATACAAGAAGATCGAAAAATTAGAGATTGTGCATACAAATGTATGGGGACCTTCTCAAGTATCATATCTCGGTGGCTCTCGTTATTATGTTACTTTTATTGATGATGCAACTAAATAGACCTAGATTTATTGTATTCAAAATATCTCTGTATTTGATGCTTTCAAGAAATGGAAAGCCTTAGTTGAGAATGAGATAGAAAAAAAGTTGAAGTGTCTAAAATCAGAAAATCGAGGACAATATTGCAACAAAGTGTTTGATAAGTACGTTTTAGAGCATGGAATTCCCAAAGAGAAGAAATTTCCAGGAACACCACAGGAAAATGGTGTGTCAGAAAGAATGAATAGGACAATCATGGAGTGTGCAAGGTGCATGAGATTGCATGTAGGGTTTCCTTTACAATTTTGGACAGATGTCGTAGATACTATTGTTTATCTAATAAACAAAGGACCTTCAAGATCCTTGGATGATGGTACTCCATAGGAGGCATAAACATGTGAAAAGGTAAACTACTCATTTTTAAATACTTTCAGTTGTGAATCATTTGCCCACATTAATAAAGAAAATAGAACAAAGCTTCAGGAAAAATCAAAGAAACGTACCTTTATTGGATATGGTGTTAATGATTTTGGTTATTGCTTATATGATTATGAAAATCACAAAATAATTAGGATTAGAGATGTCATATTCAATAAAAGGGTCTTGTATAAGGATCAAATGTAGGAAAAAAAACATGAAATAGGAAACAAAGAATACATAGTGCTTGACATGATCACAGAAAAAGTAAAGGTGTCTAAAAATCATAATGATCAACAACCACAACAACAACTACCACAACAACAACAAGCAACTCAAAAAACTAGAAGTAGTGTGAGAAGATCTACGAGGATAAGTAGACCCCATGAGCGATACTCTCATTCATTATATTATGTATTGTTGACTAATTCTGGTAAACCAAAATGTTATGAGGAAGCAATGTAGGTAGAAACCTGGAAGAAATGGGAGCTAGCTATGAAAGAAGAGATGGACTCCTTGGTACATAACCAAACTGGGGACTTACTTAGACTACCTCCAGGTAAAACAATATTGCAAAATAAATGGGTTTCCAGGTTGAAGGAAGAAGATGGAGGTAGAAAAAGGTATAAAGCTAAACTTGTGGTGAAGGGGTTTGCATAGACGAAAGGTATATACTTTGATGAAATATTTTCTCCTGTTGTTAAAATGACTTCAATTAGAACTATTTTAAGTCTGGTATCAACAAAAGATTCACATCTTGAGAAGATATATGTAAAGACAAATATTTTCGATGGGGCTTTGGAGGAAGAGATCTATATGCAGTAGCAAGAAGGGTATGATGTCAAAGGGAAGGAGAAATTAGTGTGTAGGTTGAATAAGAGTTTGTATGGATTAAAACAGGATCCAAGGTAGTGGTATCTAAAATTTGACAGGTTTATGTTTGAACAAGGTTATACTAGATGTCACTATGATCATTGTGTTTATCTCAAAAGGAAAAATGATAGCAGCTATATTATATTGTTATTGTATGTAGATGAAATGCTTGTTACAAGGTTTAACATGCAGGAAATTGGAAAATTCATTTGTAATGAAGGATTTGTGTACTGCAAAACAAATCCTTGGTATGAGAATAACCAGAGACAAGAAAAATCGCAAATTAACATTGTCTTAGAGTGAGTACATACAAAAGGTGTTGGAAATATTTAATATGAAGAATGCAAAACCAATTAGTACACTTCTCGCTAGCCATTTCAAACTAAGTAAGGAGATGTGTCCCAAGACTCAGGAAGAGAAGGATTATATTTCTGAATTTCCATATGCATCAATAGTTGGAAGCTTAATGTATGCAATGGTCTACACAAGGCCTGATATTGCACATGCAGTGGGATTTGTAAGTAGGTACATGAACAATCTAGGAAAAGAACATTGGATGGAAGTGAAGTGGATTCTTATGTATTTGAGAGGTACCATAAATCAAGCATTATGCTTTGGTGGTTCGAACATTTCTCCACAGGGATGTATTGATGCAAATATGGTAGGTGATAAAGATAAAGGAGGAGCACCACATCGTATGTGTTTACTATAGGTGGGAACAATATCAGTTGGCTCTCAAAAATGTATAGTGTTGTTGCACTTTCAATGATGAAAGTGGAGTATGTTGCTGCTACAGTGGCTAGTAAAGAAATGACTTGGTTGCAAAGGTTTATAGATGAATTGGGTAAGAAACAAGAGATGGGCAGGTTATATAGTGACAACCAGAGTGCTATTCATCTCGCAAAGAACTCAATATTCCATTCCAAGACTAAACATATACAACTCAAGTACCATTTCATACAGTGAGTGTTGGAAGATGAACAGTTGAATAGGGAAAAGATACACACTAGCAGAATCCTGCAGATATGTTAACAAAAGTTGTAACCAAGGAGAAACTGAGATTCTACTCAGTTTCAATTGGTCTTTAAGTATGATGATGAACATGAGAAACAACTAGGTCTAAAGTGGAAGCATTGTCGAGCAAATGAAGGAGTAGTGGAGTTGCTATAATCAATCTCCAAGTGGGAGATTGTTGGGTGTGGAGCCTAATTATCTTCTCTATTCATAGGTATCGCCAAATTGGACCCTAGTTCCTAACGGGGTGACAACGCCGCCCATTTAATCATCGTCCGGGGGGTCCGCGGGGGGGGCGAGGGCGGGGCGGGTCGATGATGATTTTATGAGCCCCCCTGGCAGGGATTTGGGGGTAGCACCCTCACGGCTAAAAATATAAGTAAAATTTTCTAGTAAAATATTTTAATTTCATAGTCAATATGGGCCATTCAATAAGCATATGATCTAAAGGTAGAATTTATGTTTAATTTAGGCTTTTTTTCCGAAAAGGCAACCATCAGTTTGTATGAGGGAATTGTATTGTGGTTGTGTATTATTATTCTGAGCAAGAAAGAGACAGGAATCTGTGTGAGAGCGAAGAGGAAATTACAACGGATTTGTTGTGGGTTGTATCTCTTCATTTTGTTGGATAATATAAAGGAAGGACTGGCTATTTCCCCGTGGGCATAGCCTAAATTGGGTGAACCACGTATATCTGCATCTCTCTTGTTTTATGTGTTTTCTGAGTTTGTGTTTCTGCAATATTTTATTTTTCCGTTGCTCTATAATATATAATTTTCTAACAATTTTTTAACAATAATTTAATTTATTTATCTTCAACTTGATTTGTTGGAGGTTTATTTTGTAATGATAGGAAGAGTAATGTTTTCATATCTTTTTAGTCCCCGCCAATGTGGCTCTAGCAATCCATTTGCTTTTGACTAGTCTCATTAGTTGAGCTTTCACCAATATATTTTGTAATGTTTAACTTTCTAAAATATATATTTATTTTTTAACATTATTAAAAAACCAATTTGTAATCTTCCTATTCATTCATATTTTGAATGTATTATTTCCACCTTCATGACACGTGCAATGGAGTTTAATGAAATAATCATTTATTTAGTCAAACATCATAATGAAAAAATATTTCTTTAGTCAAATTCTATGCCATACATGAAGTTTGCGCAACTGCATTTTCCCCATTGTATGAGAGCATTGTCAATGTAATTGTTTTTCAATTATCTATGAATGGATAAAGATGTGAAAATTTCATCACTTTGGCTGTGCACCCACATCAAGAGAAAATTGTTGAGCAAGGGAATCGATCCTAGTCCCATGGTCCCCTCAATCCCTAATAACATCCTCATCGATAGTAGATGATGCACTAATTTACAAATCTATAACCAAAAGCGAGTGATTACCATTGTACATAATACCCAAAATAAGCCTCTAGTTATTTATTGTAAACTTCTAAAGCCGTGACAGGTTTCAATTCTAGGGCACCAGAAATCTCTTGGCTCACATATTACAATGAATTGATTTTTTGATTTCGTTTCATGACGATTTTTAGTCCATGGTTGGTTTGTTCATGCTCCATGTTAAATCAAGAAAGATTTGAACTCTGTACCTTTAGTTTTTCAAGGCAATGTAGGTTTTAACCCTGTACAGAAATTACCTGCATACGAATTCTAAAACACCGAAAATAAACAATGCAAGATTATAACACATAAAACACATATACACAGAGATTTTCCCCTGGACCCCAAAACCAAGACTACCAGCTTGATTTTTCATTATGTTCCTTTCAATGTTACAATACATATTTATACATGCTGAAGCATCCAATACCATGGACTGAAAACCATCGCATCCAAAAATCATGTGCGAGAATCATGCACAAAAAAATAGGTGGATCTGCCCAACCTAGCATAGGTTTCGAAACCAAAATTTTCCAGGGCACTACCCCGGACCCCATAAAGTGGGGTTACTTGCACCCCTCAAACCCCCTGTGACCCCCCCCCGCTACGTAATCAGTGCAACGAAGGGGGGCCTCCCCCCCTCTAACCCTCGTTAACTACGTGGGCTAGTCGTGGAAAGAATATAACACAACCCAACAGGCAAGCAACACAACAATGACTTCAAGTTAATCTCATTTAACTCCACATTTCTTTATTCCCATCACATATTATATCTTTGCATCACGTTCAACTTGACATTTTATTATTCCCTTTACGTAAAGGTAATGCATTACCTTGGGCTTCTTTTGAATGTTGTTCTTATTGTCCCACTATATTTAGGACACAATTTTGCATTGTACAAAGCTTTCCTTCAAATATATCTATCCAACATATTTCTCAATTGAATTTCAATGATAGATGATGCTCACAAATTTATATGTTACCCAAGGAAATTCTACTAGGTTAGTTTCCATCTCAAAGGTGTCTAATAGTAATGTGTTGTCTTATTTTCCCTTTAATATGTTTGATCATGTTCAAATAATATTTATTTAAGTTTCAACTTCTGTTTGAGATCAAAGATATATGTAGGATTTTTTATCAACCCATTTTTTAAGTTATCAAGTGTGTTACTATACAACCAAGAAATTGTACTTTTTGATTTCCTACCAAATATCAAAAATATTTTTTTTTCCTTATAAAAAAAAATGTAAATTTCAAAGTTAAATTACCTACACAAATGTTTAGAGACAAGAACAATGTTAAGAAAAAAATGTAAATGAATATACATTAAAATCTCATTACCTCTTGAACCAAACATTGAAATTCTTAATAAGCTAATTTAAGATAAATAATAGTCTTATTGTCATGTACATTTAAGATTTAAACAATGCGCAATACGATATTTTGCATGTGTACAAACCCTAAGACAACTAACCCTACTTTTGGTAATACTACACATACTTCCATTCGGTCTACCATATAGACTAAACAATGCACATGTCACACCTTTTATAAAAATAATTATATACATATATAGTTTTGGTGACTAGCGGAAACTAATTAGTTAGATATGTTTCATGAGAAAAAAAAATCGACGTAAATCGCATAATGATACATTTGTCGACACATTTCAAACCAACGAGTGTGGTTCATCATCATGGCAAGTTGAATAATTAGATCATGGTTGCATGTTAAATAGGGAGAGTAGATCTTCCAATGGCTAGGTTTGACTCGAAAATGACTATAACAGACTAGACTAGACCAACAACTATATTTGACCATGAAATAACTAAATTTGACTAGCCAACTGCATTGGACTAGGGGATGGGGACAAGCATGAATATTATACTTGGTAAAATTAATTAATTATAATAATATTATTAGATAAATAGTTATTCAATGTATTATGTTTTTAATATATTTTTTGTTCTAAATGCCATCAATGCTAAATATAAACTTATGAAATGCTATATAATGAATATCATTTTAATATTTTATGTTGGTCTGTTTTTATTTTAAGTAATATTTAACTATATTATGCTAAATAATAAAACTTAGGGAATATAATATAATATTGATAAATGTAATATTTATGTTTAATAGTAATATATTTTATATATCGGGGATTATTAATATCATCATTAGATGGATTATTTATCTTATATAACTATAATATATATTATAAATTAATTATTATCCATAATATGATTTATTATTATAAAAATATTTAATAATAGTATTCATTCTTCTTATTATATTATTATTAATGGTTTGGGTAACTTATTAATAGAATTTATTAGTTAAGTTGTCTAATGTAAACTTGAACTTTCTAAAATTTGGATCAATAACCATCTATAATAGATAATTTTAACCCACTAAGTTAGTTATGTAATGGACCATCTAATAAATATAAGGAAAAGAAAATGAGGGAGATTTCTAAAAGGACCAAAAAATCAAAGAGGAACTAAGGAGAAAGAAAACAGGCTAGTTAAAAACTTTACTACTTAATAATTAGGGAAAGATAAAGGATTTTTATGAATAGAAAATTAGTTCAAATAATCAATTGAGGCGGGATGAAAGAAACTAGGGGACCGAAAAAATCAAAGAAATGAAAAAATAGAAACTACAACCAACTAGAAGGCGAGGGGGAAGAAACGACTAGGAAGAGAGGGATCCAGCAACAACTGATTTTCCAACCATCATCTCTATTGAGATTGCTCGACCTTTTTTCAATCTCAATGGTTTCCCTAAATTTCCGGTGATGGAACTACATAACCTTAGTAATAACACGGGCCTCCTCAATACAAACATGATGTTTAATATTATTCGCATGTTCCGCTAGTGCGGAAGACTTGGTCCTCCCATGTTTTAGGTCTGTTGAATACTCATTAATCCTTTGATATAGAGCACCCAGTCTCGCCAATGTAAGGGTTCCCACAAGAACATGGAATAGTATAGACACCCTTTATGTCCTTATGGTCGACAGGATCCTTTATCGATCAGAGGGAATTACGAATGGTGTTAAGGGGTCTAAAGGTCGAGGGAACATTATGCTTCCTAAGAATCCTTGCAATATTATCAGTGGTCCCTTGGATAAAAGGTAGATGGACCCCTGACACTCGATCCTCAGGGACTTTCTTAACCAACGAATTCATGTTGGTTTTAAGGAAAGCCTTCTAACCAAGGTGTCTATTATAACCATTATTAACAAAGACATTAAGGAGATGGGATTTCTCTTTATTGAAGCTCTTTTCATCAGAGATTCTTAGGGCACGAGTAGCAAGTGTGTGGAGAACGACCAACTTTTGAGTAGGGAAATGATGGGAACTTGCATGAAGATACTGCTTAGTATGTGTTTTCTTCCGAAACACTTGGTGGGAGAATGAACCATCATTATTCCTAAAAATAAGAATATCAAGGAAAGGAAGGCATCCATCAACTTCTTGTTCCTTGGTAAACTTAATGGTAGAGGATTGACTGTTGATATGCTTGAAGAAGAGATCCAACTCATCTTAGCCATGAGACTAGATGACATTTGTGTCATCTACAAATCTTTTCCAAAGATTGGGCATGAGATGGGCTGAGGCCAAAGCTTTGGATTCAAAATCTTCCATAGAAAGATTAGCAACAACAAGGGACAGGGGGGAGCCCATGGTAACACAGCAGGTCTGCTCAAAGAAGGGTATGATTTGAAATTAGTTTTTTTGAGAGATAATTCATTTTCATAATGCTCGTCAGTTATACTGCTACAGGTAAAAATGTTATATTATATTATATTATTAGACACATTATTATGATCCAAAATTTTTAAATTTATTGCAAGCAATACCTGTAATCATTGGTGTGTGTCTTGGATATGACATTTTTGTATCACTATTTGTTTTGTCTATTTAAAATAGAATTTTAATTAGCTTAAGATAAAAGTAATATTATGAGCAATAATATAAATTTAATTTAATGATTAGTACAAAAAATATTTAGTTTATTATACTTGTTATGTTATTATAATTAAAATAATTTAAGAAATAAAATAAATAAATTATAAATTATATTATTTTATTATTATTATTATTTATAAATATATATATATAATATATATATATATATATATATATATATATATATATATATATATATATATAGATCGAAGCTCAACTAATGAGTAATCAAAGGCAAAAGGTGGTTACAGGACTGATATATATATAGATATATCTATATATCTATATCTATATTATATCTATTATATATATATATATATTATATATATATATATATATAATTAAAAATTCAAATAAATAACAAAATTATAATTTATTTAAAAATATTATTATTTAATTATAAAATTAATCAATATATAATTTGAATATATATGGATTTAGAAAAACATAAAACAAGATTCTCAACCATGGGGATTTATCTTTACTAGTCCCTACCAAGGCAGAATTTTAACAATCATTTTTCTTTTGACTACTCATTAGTTGAGCTTTGCTCAATATATTCTCTAATCTTAACTTTATAAAATATAGATTTATTTTTTAACATTATTAAGAAACGAAATTGTAATTGTCCCATTGCTTCATATTTTGAAGGTCTTATTTCCACCTTCATGACATGTACAATGGAGCATAATGGAATAACTATTGTGTAGCCATATTCTATGCTACAACTAAGGCTATGCAACTACATTTTCCCCAATGCATGAGAGCTTAGTTAATGTAACTATTTTTCAGTTCTTTGTGAGTTGATAGAGACATGAGAATCACAACACCAAGGTATCCTTTGCTTATCCCTTTTCAAGTACCTTTTTGTAAATTAGTATCTTTTTACAAATTTGTGTTACAGGGACCATACCACCATGCAACACTTGTTTTGTAATGTTTCCATATCTTGTGACTATGGTGGTGGTTATATAATTAGTTTAATTATATGTAAAACATGGTATAATAATATAAATGCTCATCTAGAAAAGAAGAAAAGAAAAGAAAAAAATCTTATGTTCTAAAGAATTAAGTTTCCAAACCTACATCAAATCTTTTTATATGAAAAATATTAAATTAAATTCAGATATCAATTATATAAGTCACTTACTTTCTCTTTAAAATTATTATTATATAAGTTTTAACATTATTATATAAGATGACGAAAAAACAGAGTATGGCACCAGCCCGAGTGGAAAGTCTGGCATTGAGTGGCCTGGCCGCCATTCCTGCCGAGTACGTGAGACCTGTGGAGGAGAGGCCTACTGAGTGCGTTTCCAATTTGAAAGGAGTTGAAACTGAAGGCCCGCAGATTCCAGTGGTAGACGTTGCCGGATGGGATTCTGCGGACGAGGAGGTCAAGAAAGAGATCGGGCGTCAGGTGGCGAAGGCGAACCGAGAGTGGGGAGTTATGCAGTTGCTGAACCACGACATATCTGAGACTCTGATAGAGCGACTTCCGGCAGCCGGGAAGGCGTTCTTCGACCTCCCTGTTGAGGAGAAAGAGAAGTATGCGACTAACCACGCAGCCGGGGAGACAGCTGGGCACGGTTCCAAACTCGCGAACAACGCAAGGGGTCAGCTTGAATGGGAGGACTACTATTTCCACCTGCTATGGCCTGAACACCGCAGAGACATGACGCTAGGGTTCAGTCAGCAAATTGCGGAAGTGGATTTGTGGTTCAGCGCGAGAGAAGATGGGAATCTGGTGAAGTCCGAGATGTGCTTGGGCATCTTGAATACGCTCACTTGGCGCAGCCTGGACTTTGCACCTGAACTGTTTGACGAAATGCCTGAGGGAGATGAAACGTCCTGGAATGCCTCGTTTCAGATCCAGATCAAGCTCCTCTCAGGCAAAACTTTGCTGCATTGGGTAGGCTCTCAGGATCTCGTGAAGGACCTCACGCACGCGCTGGAACTTAAGTTGGGAATTCCATCGGCAGCCCAAAGACTTCTCCATGAAGGTAAACAACTAGAGGATCTCTACCCCCTTTCTTTTTACAACATTAAAAGGAATGCCACCATTATCCTTTCCCTTCGATTGAGAGGGGGAGTGGCAGGACAGTCTTCCTCAGCCAAGGCATTCTCTTATAAGGATGCTGTCCATACACCGAGGCAGGAAAAGACAGTCCCACCAGTTCAAGCTCCCAAACCTTTTCTGGTGGACAAACTTGAGGAGACTCCCTCCATTGAAATAGTGCATCCAACTTTGGATGAGCAAGCCCAACATTTTGCAGAGTGTGGCATTATTTGCAGGTTCAATGGGTTATGGCCACGGACAGCAGATCTCTACCAGTGGATCCATTCTAACTGGACCAACAATTGCAAGGTTTTATTATGCTCAAAGGGCTTTTTCATAACAGTGTTTGCTTTTGAGGAGGACTACCAAAAAGCTCTAAAAGCAGGGCCTTGGTTTTGGGGCTCAGCAGGTTTATTCCTCACCCCCTGGTTCTCGAACTTCGATCCATCTTCGGCAATAATCACCAAGCTCCCAATCTGGGTAAGACTTCCTAATCTCCCAGCTCATCTTTGGCACTTTGCAGTATTCCAAGGAATCGGCAACTCTCTAGGCCGCTTCCTAGACACAGACATTTCTAGAGGGGAAAAAGGTTTATATACCTTTGCCAGAATATGTGCAGAAATAGATATCAGCAAAGGACTTCCGGACAAGATCAATCTCAAAATTGGTGACTTTCATTGGACTCAGTACTTGGATTACGAGAATACAGCTTTCCGATGCCACAACTGCCATCTCACAGGGCACCTTCAGAGCTCTTGTCCCTCGAAGCCTGACCCAAAAAAGAAAGCCAATCCTAAGCAGAAATCCAAAAGCTGGAAGCCTCATGACCCTCCCCCCATGGACGATTTTGATTTCAGCTCGGATGAAGAGGAGATGAATGAGGAAGAAATGGAGTCCAAGACAGCGCAGGAACCGCCCTCGGCTGACCCTGTGGATCTTTCTGTCCAGCCAAGCTCCCAGAAAAGAAATCATGAATCCTCCACCTCGGATTCAGATAAGGAAATCTCTCAATCAACCCAGCTTAGTTTGCAAATCACGCGAGTTCAGGAGTGCCCTCCTGAATGGGTCAAAGTTGGTAAAAAGAAAGGGAAAAAATCCCGCATAGTCGATCTCTCCCATGCCGGGTAGAATCATATGCTTTGTTTTGTTCTCCGGTTCTTCTTGTTACTTCATGTTGTGTTCTTCTCTCTTCTCTTCGCATCTAGGAGCCGAGGTGGATTGCATATCCTTTCCGGCTGCCTATGTTCTTGTTTCTCTTGGCTCTGCCTGTTTTCAAGCTTGATTGTACTATATTTTTTTTTCCTTTATTAATAGATTTAGTCTTTATCTAGAAAAAAAAAAACATTATTATATAAGATAAATATAAGTTTTTAAAGTGTAACACATATTTCTTTATAACCAAATATTATATATTTTTATTATCATATTTTATCATGTGAATATAACCAATTACAACTTAAATAATGTATATATAAGTTCCTACTCTATTATTAGATAATAAGGTATTGAGAAAATAAACATCAATAATAACATATTTATAAAAAACATAAATTTAAATAATATATATGTAAAATTTATTTTATATGATAATATGTTTATTAATAAATATAGATTTTTACCTAAGGCATTTTCTAACCATATGCATACAAATTATGATTTCTTCCCTTTGTTCATACATATCAATTTTTTATATGATATCAAAAAAAATTAAATTTTACTTCACATGCTTCTTTATATGCCCTATTACATACTAACATTTTCTCTAACACTTTCATATTCTTCTTTTAAATGTCGAGATTCATTTCACACGAAAAAGACAAATCTAAAAATTAAAAATACATATAAATTTGTTTTTTATTTGCTATTAGATGCTAAAGCCACATAAAATTGTGGGTGTCTTTCAGAGATAATCAAATCAAACTTGCACTACAGGGTTTTCCATTATATTAAATGTATTAGCGAGAGGGACTAGCTATTATGTAGCCCTTGTTTATAATGGAATTATAATTGATTCCTTTTAAAAATATATAAGAATTTTGGATTAAATTTGTGTAAGGAAAAGAATAAGTTGAAAATTATGAACGTGTATTTTACATTTTAATAGATAGTGTGGTGTTATCACTCAAAAGTTTTGTTTGGCTATGAAAGGGAACTCATTGAGGTAGCCTTCAAACTGCTTTGAGACTAAAAGTGGACTCTTCAATCTGGAAAGGGATTTCTGGTGAAGTCTACCTATCAAGGTCACTGTAATAGTAGGTCAATAATACACTCATCCACAAGTTTTAGTTTGTATTAAATGATTTTGGTTTGGAAAGGAAGAAAAAGGACCATTAAGCATGGATTTTTTGACAGAAAAATGTATCTTCTAGTCACAGGTTATGTAAACAACTCTAACAAAGGCTCTTTAAGTATATCAATCAATGTCACTCTAATAGTAGGTCAATAATACACTCATTAACAAATTTTAGTTTGTATCAAATGATTTTGGTTTGAAAAGGAAAGAAAAAGGACTATTGGGCATGGAGTTTTTGAAAATGTATCTTCTAGTCACAAGTTCTTTGAACAACTCTAACAAAGACAAGATAAGTTATGGTTTAAGACAAGATAAGTTATGGTTTAAGTCATCATCACCGTATGGTAGAAGAATATAGAAAATAAATATTAAAAACAGAGCAGTCTGATTTTCGCCAAATGATATCTAACCTAAAAAGTACATAAATATTTTGAAAAACATGAACTTTGGACATTCAATAAGAAATCCAATTCATTTCATTTTTTTTCCAAATATTGAAGATTTAAATGATCAAAATCTTGACTAAGGTAAATCTCAACTGGGAGAAACTAGCAAAAGTAGTTCATAATCAAGAGAAACTTGCTTGAATCCTTAGTTTCTTCCCAGCAATAATTACGATTAGAGATTTGTGTATGTTGTAGATAATATGTTTAATTATGGTTGATGAATGGCAGCTGATCTACAAGGTGTAGAGTAAGGAAGAAAGGCATGTGGTACACCTACGCATATATTCTGGTTTGCATACTTGAACTTCTCTGTGAAAAACAATCAACCAGAATAGAATGAGATGATAAAGGTCATGAAGTAACCGGTGGTCATCAAAGAAATATGTTTTTTTAATTACTAAATGTGGTTCATTGTACTAATTTGGTAGTAGAACAACATCTACTTGGATTACTAAATGTAGTTCATTGTACTAATTTGGTAGTAGAACAACTACCTGGAATAGCAGATCACGATATGTTCTAGCGATCATAAAGACATGTTACGGTTAAGTCGAATGATAAAAAGCAGAAATACTCCATTATTAACGTCAAGTATATATCTTCCGACCAGAGTTGAGAACAAGAAACAAACTTAACTTCAAAATTGAATATCCTGGACTCCAGATATTTGCTTTTCCATCCATAATTTTGCAGTCTGTCTCAACATAAGCATGTTTATTAGTCATGCCATTACATTACGTTATCAGAAAGTCAAACGTTAGCTAAGGTAGCAGAGTCCATTATTAAGTAAAACAAGTTTGGGTAAGGTAGCAGAGTGCTTTATTTGAGCGTACGTCGAGCAACTTCGATGTAAATGGCAGCCAGACAGCTAAAAATTCTGAAAGGTAGATACAAAATCAGTTCTGTGAAAGCCCTCCCAATTGAATCAGCAGGTATAAATCCACGTGATAATGTTGATAGCATAAGGCCAGTAATCTGAGATGTAACGAGAAAGGTTCCATTCTTTGCTGCTTCCAATATATATTTGGCAACATTTTCCGATGTCTCGGCCTGGCTGCGGTTGTACAGTCCAATCACCTTTGCCATCCTAAATATCTCTGTGTGAGTCTGTATACCACCTGCAATGTATAATCTGAGATTAAAGATTTCAAAAACAAATACTCCTCTCAGATTAAAGTATTCAAATTAATATAAATATAAATATATGGGTACTGTACTATTGGCTCTGAGTATTGTTACACTGACACTCCTCATAAATCTTATTTATTTCTACTTCGTCTCTATTAAAGGTTTGAAATGAAAGCATATTATTTCAAATTTCAAAAGAAGTATCTTATTTTTAATATATTTTCATAATATTAATAATTTAATTTCATATTATAACTTAATTAGATATAAATTAATAAATACACAATAATATTTATATTAAAATAATATATTTTAATAAACATCTGAAAGTTGAATAATATATATTGTAGGGAAACTTGAATTGTTTAAAATTCAAATGGTAAGAATTGAGATTTAGTTGGACTTTCTAAAGATTTTATTTAAATTAATAAATTTAGTGGATTTTTTAATATTATTTATTTAAATAATACTAATTGATGTGTTAATATTATTTGAAGTATTTAAGGTAGAGTTGAATTTTTAAGTAAAATTAGATTTCTTTATGATAAAAACTAGGAATGTTGTTTCAACATATAATGAAAATGAAAAAGTTAATTGATTATTGGTTAATTGGTGAAGAATATATATTTTTTAAGGTATTGATTAATAATGTGTTGGGAGGTTATTTGGTGTGGTTTGATGAGGTATAAACTTAATTTAATTTTTGCATAATAATCCTTGATATATTGGATATATATTTATTAATCTATAAATTAATATCTAGTGCGTGAGGTGTCACTTAGTAGTTGGTGTGGTTTGGCCGAATACAAGTTTAAAGGAATTTTGATATAATTATCTTTGATATATGGATAAAAGTTTGTGTATGGTAATTCTATATGAGACATTCTTGAATAACAAAAGAAATAAAAATATTTTTAAAATAGTTTATATGATGTTAAAACTTGTTAGAATTTTGCATCCACATAGTTATAAGGATAAAATTTAATGAATAGATGTTTGTATAAATTTTGTTATTTCAAGATAAAGTGATGAGACTTGTTTAGTTTTGGTCAATGCCTTTAAGAGGTTTTCTAATAGCAAAAATTAAAATGACAAGTTGTGTATCTAGCTTTTTTTTTTTTTTTTTTTTTTTTTTTTTTTTTTTTAACTTATTCATTGTTCAATGTTTCAAAGATATATATATATATATAATTACTATTTATGGGCTCGCTTGGGCCGGGAAGGGATGACATGTATACAAACATTGGTAAGGGGGATGTGAACAAAGGCGTTCCAAGGGTAAGGGACAAGGACTTTCTCTTTGGGCGTTGCAGGCTTCGTCCCACCCCAACATGAATACAGTGAGAAATGACGAAGAGAATAATCATGAACTAGCGAGGTGGTGTATAACTAAAATCTTGTGTTTTATTCTAAATTATTCTTTGTGTCATTAGTGTTCTCGAAAACATGTTATAGCTCGTGCTGCAGTGGGTATGGGGAGAGGCTTGACACCCATGAAAGATAAGGGGCCGAGCACGTTGGAAACAAGCAAGGGTCAGAAATCAGTAGAAAACCTCATCACCGAAGCAACGAAGGCTTATCGAGAAGGGTCAGATGCTGGCATTCGAAAAACTGCTGGAAGAATGGGAAGAGTAGGTAAAACAAGGAAGCGAGACAGAAGAAGATATGGATAATTGGAGGACTCTAGTTCCAGATTTGGGTAACACCCATGGGAGAATCACACAGTTCAAGTAAACATTGTACTTGTACTGGTTAATGAAGAATTTACTAGGCAAGGAGATGGAGCATATATCCGTGGGTATGGCGGTGACTCTACAAGGAATGCCCAACTATTAGAAGGATATGGATAAAATACTTTTCTAGCTGCATAAACGATATTAGGCTGAACATAATCGATCGCCACATCCCTTGCATTCTGGAATTGTATGGTATGCCAGGGGAATCCGCACGATATTAGGTTGGACATAATCGACAACCACATCCCTTGCATTCTGGAACTATATGGTATGCCAGGGGCATCCACTGAGGATCCAACATCTGTAGTATCTACCTTAGAGGATCAAAAGGATTAGACTCCTACCCATTCATAATTTTGTTTCATGCAGTTAGCTTTTACTTTTCATGTTGCAAATGTTAGTTTTTCCACTTATGTAGTGTATGGACATGAGATAGAGACATATCTAGCCTAGCTCGAAAGGTTAAGACAATATTGTTTTTGGATGTCTTATAAGGCTGAGCATTGGCCGACAGACTTGGTTTCCCTTCTGGGCAAGTTGAGGCCACCGGGTTAATCTGGGTAGTGTAAACTTGCCTATTATATAATAGAAAATAGAATGGATGTGCCAAGCTTAAAAATAAAAAAAAAATTGTTATTTTTAATACGTTTTAATATTTATAACTTTAAAGTATTATTAATATTATTATTATTATTTTGATTACATTTATAAATTGCATAATTTTATTATATAATATTGTTTATATTTAAATTTATAAATATTTTGTATCACACTAAAAAAACATGTTGACAAAGGCTTATGTATGCCATAGTCTAACTAGTCGGAGGAATTGCCTAGAAAGTTACGGAAATTCCGGTTATATTTGGAGAAAATCCGGCAAAGATTTTTGTAAATCCAAGTTATAGTTGTTAAACTTCAAAATTTTAGGTGCCCTAGATGTTTTTGATGGTGCTGAATCTATTTTCACCATCAAAAACACGATTCAAATAGTCTCTACAAGATTTTTTGAATTTTTTTTACCCCGATTCCTACCACTTTTCCGGCCACTTTTGGTCGTCCAAGCAATTCCTCCGCATGGTTAGATGACTCCCTTATATACTAAGTAATCTAAAGTTCAATCTCTTTAGACATGTTTCACTAACATAACTTAAAAAATATAAATATTTTTATCTTAAAAAATATATTTTATTTTTTCCTCCATATAAAAATTAGGAATTTAAAAATTTCTTAATTCCTATTCTTATTTTGAAATTATATTTTATTTTTTCTTAAATATAAACTTTACTCATTTATAAACATATTCAAAAATATTCTTAATTCACATTAACATTATTTGCATCAATGATTAAAAAAAAACCAAGAATTTTTTCTTCTATATTTACCACTTTGTATGAAGACTCATAATTTCTTTTTCTAAATAAATAAACATGTCATTTTTTTAAAACAAACTAGAACTTAATAAGGCAAAATGATCATCCAAATTACTAAAAACTTTTTCATCTATATTTACTCCGTATGATGACTCATGATCTTTTTCGAAGTAAACATGCATGTTTTTAAAACAAGGTAGAACTTAATAAGGCAAAATGACCATCCAATTCGCTTCGGTTTATGTAAGATAATAAACAAAGTGCATTTAAAAAAAATAAAATAAAAGTTTTATACATAATAGTAAACAAAGTGGTTTATTTAAAAGTTAAAATAGAGAGGTTTTACGTATTAAAAAGGTGCATTTTTCTATATTGAGATAAATTGACTTGATTTTCAAAAAATTATAATATTATTTAAAATAATTTACATATAAGTCTATATAAATTATATATTAAATATAGATTATATATTTGAATAAAATTGATATTATATATATATAATTTTCACAAGTTTATAAAAATGTGATATAAAAGAATTTGTAAATTCTAATATAAGTGATTATGTCTACAATTTTTTTCCAATTAATATAATAATAACACAAAATATTTATTTTAATTAATAAATTAAATTCACTAATAATTATAATAAAATAAAAGCAAAAGTTTGTTTTTAATTAATAAAATAAAAGTCATTGCAAAAATAGAATGATGATGAGAGACCCAGCCATTATATGATCATCAACCTTATTCTTTAATTACCCTCTAATTCTAATTTTAAACCTTAAAAATAAATGTATGAGCTGACAATTTCACCAATAATGGAATAGCAAAACCCGTTACCTCTAGAGTTTTAAGCCTTTTTAGGAAACTTTAGTTTTAAGGGCTTTCTGAAGGAATCGAATATGATAGCAAATGGAATTTCTATGTAAAAGCATACTGGCCTATGAGGTCTAGATTGCTTACAGTCATCCAGCATTGGAGTCTCCACATATCCCGGGAAAGAAACGCTCACTCCGATGTTATAAGGCGTCAATTCCAGTCTAAGAGCCTCGGCAAGCCCTTTCACGCCATATTTGGTTGCAACATAAGCAGAAGCCCCATACGACGTGTACTGCAAAACACATGCAGTGATGAATCCATTGCCACCAGAACCTACAGTTAATAGGAAATCAACTTTACCCTGAAACTCTGATCACAAAAATAAAAACCATTTGCAACCCAAAAACCAATTTCATGAATCATACCAGACCAGCTAAGGAACTGACGAGAACAACAGACATGGGTGGTCGGGCATGGGCTTGGACTGTGCGATGCTTCATCAAGCGAAGAGCAACATGCAGAGTGTTTACCATCCCTGATAAATTTGTGTTAATCGTCTCATGCAAATCTTTAATGGGAATTTCATCTATTAATCCAACTCTCGCCCACCCAGCATTGCAAACAACCACATCAATAGGTCTCCATTGAAACGATTGTTGTATTGCATCCGAAAGAGTTTCATAGTCACTCACATCAGCAGTCTACAAGGGAAAAAAATAATTCGAAAAACAATGAGAAAAACCTATCCATATACCTTTGTGACAGAATTGTAAATCCAATAATGAAAGACAATGAGAAAAACCTATCCATGTACCTTCGTGAGTATTCTATCAGCACTGATATTTTTATTATCGACCAACTTGTCTATGGCATTCTCCAGTTTGGCAGAGGTTCTGGCTATCAGAGTAACGAAAGCTCCTTGAGATAGAGCCTCTTTGGCAATAGCAAGACCAATACCACTGGACCCTCCTGTTATTAGAACATGCTTCCCCCGCAGAGTTTTCAGACATGGTAAAGGCTTCCAAAGCAAGGTTACCCCAGCAAAAATAGTAAAAAGAAAAACAGTAATGGTGAGTATAGTTGCAGCCAATTCCATCGTGAGGAGAGGATCAGGGTTTCGGACAATGCCAATATGTCTTGAAACAAACGCAAGCACCTGTGTATTTAGGTTCGAGATGACCTGGTTCTGGTTCTAGTGAGAAATAGATAGACATTTATTACAGAATTGTTTGGTTCTGGCTCTGGTTCTGTTGAGAATTAGATAGACATTTATTACAGAATTGTTAAAGAATCATACTGTTGTATGGTTGGGTTAGTGGGCTTTTAGTGCAGCAGATGCGATATCAATATTTACAGTTGGCCACCGGCGTACATTTAGAGAAAGGTACTGAGATGAAATAATTATTGTTTAGGGTTATGGTTTGTATATTGCACTGGTCAATCTCATGGCTCAAGGGTCAATGGTTGATCATAAAGAAGCAGGATCTTTGTGTGATTTTTGTCTGAATCCAGCGATCACAAGGGTTGAATATCATGATTAACAATGGCCCGGCATCGTATAGGTTGGTAAAATCAATAAAGAAGCACCATAATGGCATCATGCTTGCGATGAAGGAATAAATCTGTTTGAGCATAAAATTTGGCAGCTTATGACTTCTTTATTGGGTGAGTCAATGTTATAGATCAAAAATAAAGATTCTCCAAGACAACTACTTGTCAAGGTAACCCAGAATGCTCAAAGTTATCCACACTAGCTTTTTACGCAAATTAAATTACATATATCAATTTAATAGGAATTAAAAATTTACTATTTTATTTTATTCTATATAATTTTTATTTTATAAAATAAGATATAATTGTGTCATGTGCCTGCTTATTATCAAATTTTTAAAGATTTGAGATTATTTCAATTCTAATAAGTTTCTCACTATTATTTATGACATTCATTTATATATAAGCAAATTTTATTTAGCAAAATGGTCTATTACTTTAATAAATTTAAGAATTTATATTCGTGCCAAGTGGCTCCCCATCTACATATAAGTTCCAACATGTGGAGATTATTCCAATTTTAATAAGTTCTTCATTATTATTTATAACATTCATTTATATATATATATATATAAAACAAGGTATTTTCCATCAATTCCAGCATTAAGATGTCCCTCAAGGTGTTGGAAGATCATATTGTCTACTCCAATCTTCGCTAGAAGAATGTGGCTACAAGTTGTGAATGCCAAATGTGGCTACAAGTTGTGAATGCCAATGTGGTCTACAAGCTGTAAATGCTAGGTATTCTTCTATTAATAACAAAGTTTTCCATACCATATATAACAAGGTATTTTCCTATAATCATGGAAACAACTTAATTCCATGTATTTTACTATAATCATGGCAACAACTTACTTTCATGTCTGCGTGACTAGTATCTCAACACACATCTATTTGTATGCTGCCACAAGTGTCTTATAAGTATCTCAACATACATCTATTTGTATGCTGCCACAAGTGTCTTATATTGACAAATTTAATGTGGACAACCTCTATTAGAAGTTTGGACATTTCATATTGGATCACGAGGTCGACTTACTAGACCTTGACTCTCACAACACAAATGAGGAGTACAAGGTTTAACCGGCTTATGCCACTAATATTATTTTACTTTTCAATTACAAATGTATAAAAGTAGCCCAACTATGAATTTGGTTTGTCCTAGGTTTCCAGTGTAGGATTAGAGTAGAATTAGGTAAGGTAGATTGAATGAAATTGTCCTCTAAATTAAGTAGCAATCATTCAATAGCAAATTTTCAAATGGAAAGTTGATCTTATTAGTTTTTTCTTTAAAGATCGATATTGATATATTTTAATCACAAATCTAAGAAGTGTTTAGAGTGATATAATTTTTTCTTGTGTAATTTTTTTATAAATGCAAAATTTGAAAAAAAGTGTTTGCATCACAAAGATAAAATTGACAAAAAAAAATATCGCCCAAATATAAAATAATAACATGACTAGAAATGCTTAAAAATGTTTTAATCATGAAAATATTAGTTGGCATTGAAATATTTTACTTAATATAACATTAAAATATTTTACTTACGAAGTATATTGTTTTTATATTAATAAGTTCCATTATAGGTTCTTCCATGATTAATAAATTTAGAAATTATAGTTGATGTTTTGAAATGTAATTTTATTTTTAAAATTTAAAATGCTTATATTGTAATTGAATTAAAAGTAAAATAATGAAGTGAATAATAAAATTGGGGTTTTTAAAAATAGAAAATATAATATTAATTTATTAATATGGTTCCTTATATTTATATAATATTATGTGATAATAATATAAAAAATAATTAATTAAATTTATTGAGAATTGATAATGTGCTTGATAGGGTTTTGTCGTTTATCAACACATTTATTAATGTGGTTGGTACTAGTTAATATTTGTGTGAGTTTAAGTTTGGATGGTGAAATTTAAAACAGAACAACCATTAAACGTAAAATATGATACAATTTTTATTTTTCTAAATTACGGTTCGAATTATATGTGAGCTTTTTCTTTTTATTTTATTTATTTTATTTTTATTTTTTTAAAAGCTAGTACAAAAAGATTCTATTAATATATAAACAATTTTACATGGATAGTATGAGAATTCAAGATGTTGGTTATCAAAAACAGAGTCCCAATATTAACATTAGTTACATCCATACTCTATGAGTAGAGCCAAAAAACCTATAATGAGGAGATGATAATGAAGGACCAGGGTAGCTCCAATGCCATGAAGAGACTATGCCACCAGAAACAGATGAGGTACACTATCCTATATGAGACATACCATAATTACAAGATTGTTCCAACATAAGAGAAATTCCGTGCAAACAAATCTATTTATAGATGCCATTAGAAATCTCAATAGTTGGACTATACACTATTTGTGATAGAATAAAGCACAACACATCCCATATCAACCGCATTGCCTCCATCTACAACATTGAGTGAGAAGAGAGATATACTAATATAGACCCTCAATAAAATTGTAACAACATTTTCTAGAAAGATAAGGCTTACTTAAATTGACAAAACCAGACACTAGAAATCCACTTCAGTATGATATGATCACCGATGAAAGATGAGATGTAGCAGATGGAGGAGTAGTAGTTGGTTATGTATTGATGAAAGAAAGAGGCCATGTGAGTTCCTCAGATTCCGATTATGAAATGACATTTTTCTCCACTCTGCACATACATGAAACTATATCATCAAGGCAAAAACGAACATTCTTGAGCATTCTCTTCATATCTTCTTGACTTGCAATTTTTTTTGTAGTTATCCACCTTCTTATATTGCAAGACCAAGTGAAAGAGTGTATCCAATTCTTGGTGGACTGTAGGTGAGTGTAAGAAATGCAATCTCCTCTTCCTAAATTTCCCTAGATGAGGAACCCATTTGACATCTTTGACACCCACTTCGAAATTAAAGAAGTGAAGTTTCTCACCAAACTCTCTTGACTCAAGATGTTGAATTTCCTTTCATACCTCCAAAGGGACTCAGTCAAGATAAGATGCTATTGAATTCCATTCAAATAGTTGTCGACAATGAGAAACTAAACCACTTGCGCTCCCCCCCCCCAACCATTGACTTTCCATTCTCTGTCGAGGAGGCATTATAAAAAAGATGAGCAAATAAACAACACGAACTCAACCACTATAATGACGAACAAGAAAATACCCCAAAAAGTGGGCTATTAGCCTAAACCACCATGCTAGCAGTGGGATGGATGGTGAGAGTTTAAGGTTGAATGGTGAATATAAAAAGGAGGACAAGGATTGAGCATATCTCCACTGCTTAATCTAGAATCTCTCATCCAATTCCTATATAAGAAAAGTATTATTTTATTCTTTTACATTACTTATTTTTCTTATGTGATTATTAATATATAAAATAGTATACAATTTGTTCTTTTCTAAATGATAATTTGTATTACTGTGTGAGCTTAAAGTTGGATGGTGAAGATTGAAAAGAAAGACAAGGATTCAACTTCTCCATGATTCAATATGGAAACTCTCATCCAATTCTTAGCTCTCATACAATTTATATATATGGAATTTGAATATTTATATCTGCAATTAACAAAAAATTACTGATAGTCTAAATATACAACCGGAATAAACTCGAAGTTTAATATATCAATATTTTTTTTCTTCCTTACCTATATTTTTTATTTTCCTATGAAAAATTGAAAACATCACCAAATGACAAAGTTTCTATAGAGGGAGGCACTTTTGATTTGTTCGATATTATGATGCTAGCAAACAAACCTTTATTTGATATTCTACATAGTTTTTAATTCAGTTTCTTTTATCTAATTGTATGAAAAATTGGAAACATCACCAAAAGGAAAAGTTGTATAGAGGGAGACACGTTTCGATTTTTTTGATATTATGATGCAAGCAAATCAACCATTATTTGATATTCTAAGTAGTGCAAATTTGTATGATATGCTGCCCATATTAATTTGGGTTTGGCCAATGTTTTTTGCAAATTTTATATAGTTTAATATTGCAGTTTGAAATTTGTTATTTTTGTTGGGTGTGGAACCTGGTTATCTTCTTTATTCGGAGGTATCACAGTGTTGGACCTCATTTCCTAGTTGGGCGGAAACCTTGTCCGTTTAATCACCATCCGAAGCTAAAAATAGATGTAAAATTTGCTTGTAAAATATTTTAATTTGGTAGTCAATCTGGGCCATTCATTAGGTGGATGATCTGATGGTAGAAGTTATGTTTAATTTAGGGTTTTTCTCCCTAAAAGGAAACCCTAGGTTTATATGAGGGAATTTAATTGTGGATGTGTATTATTATTCTGAGCAAGAAAGAGAGAGGAGACTATGTGAAAGCGAAGAGGAAACTACAATGAATCTGTTGTAGATTGTATCTCTTTATTTTGCAGATAATATAAATGAAGACCTGGTTGTTTCTTCGTGGACGTAGATCAAATTAGGTGAACCACATATATATGTGTCTCTCTTGTTTTATGTGTTTTCTGAGTTTGTGTTTCTGCAATATTTTATGTGTTCCATTACTCTGTAATATATAAATTTCCAATGACCCGTATCAGAGTCGAAGGTCTATTTGGTTGAGAAACTTGCAGGAAAGAAGGGTTTCTAGTTCGAGTGGGAGCAATGGCGGAAGACGGTAGGTTGAGGGTTGAGAAATTTAATGGCCAAAACTATTAGCTTCAGAAAATGTAAATGGAATATTATATGTGTCAGAAAGATATGTAGCTACCATTGAGTGGAGAAACAAATAAGCCAACGAGTATGATAGATGCAAAATGGGAGATTCTCGATAGAAAATCACTTGGAACAATATGGTTGTGCTTGGCAGCTTTGGTAACCTTTAATATTTCAAAGGAAATGACAATAAAGGGTTTAATGACACCATTTTCCAAACTATATGGAAAACCCTTGGCCTCAAATACAATATTTCTTAGGAAGTGTTTGTTTAATATGAATATGTGAGAAGGTAGATCTATTGTTGATCATTTAAATGAATTTAATATGATTACTAGTCAGTTAAGTTCTGTAGGAGTAAATTTTTATGATGGAATTATGTCTTTGTTAATTATATGCTCATTGCCAAAAAGTTGGAATGGTTTAGATATGGCTATTAGTAACTATGTCTCTGGATCTAGTACTTTAAAGTTTGATGACGTTGTCAATTCCATCCTTAGTGAGGAAATGTGACGAAAAAGCTTCGATGAGACATCAGGTAATGCTTTGACTGCAGAGACTGGGGGAAGAAAAATAGAAAGGGGAAAGAGTCCATGATATCACAGTAAGTCAAGGAAAGGAAAATCCAAGTCCAGGTTAGGGATAAAGTGTTGGAAATATGGGAAGAAAGGACACCTTAAGAAATACCGTAAGTTTCGTAAGGGAAAAGAAGGAGATGCAAAACAAGAAAACAATCATAAAGCGAATGTGAGAGGTGATATGTTGCAAGATGATTGATTATTTCATTAGAAAATATTATTGATGTTTGGGTGGTAGATTTAGGGGCCTCATTGCATCACACACCTGAAGGAAACATTTTCATGATCGTTTTCAAAGAGATTTTGGACAAGTTCGTTTGGGTGATGGTAAACCTTGCAAAACATTGGAATGAGTAAAGTTTTCATAAAAAAATAGAATGGAAAACAATGGATTTTGAAGGAGGTAATGCATGTTCCAAATTTGAAGAAAATATTAATTTCAATAGGGTAGTTGGGAGGTGAAGATTGTGTAACTACTTTTGCAGATAAAACCTACAAAGTCACTAAAGGAGCCCTGATAATAGTAAAAGGAGAAAAGGTTGGTACATTGTATTTATGCAATGGAATTTCTAATTATGTTAATGCTTTAACCTCCACAAGAGCAGATACAACATTGTGGCATCATAGGCTTGGGCACGCTAGTGAGATGGGGATGCAAATTATTCACTCAAGAAATTTGTTGCGAGGTTTGAAGCATGTTGATTTGGATTTCTGTGAGAATTTTGTTTATGGAAAACAAAAAAGTGTTAGATTTCTTAGAGTTGGGAAACATAAGAAGAGCAAAAAATTAGAGATTGTGCATACAAATGTATGGGAACCTGCTCAAGTATGATATCTCAGTGGCTCTTGTTATTATGTTACTTTTATTGATGATGCAACAAAAAAACCTTGGATTTATTGTATTCGAAATATATTTGATGTATTTGATGCTTTCAAGAAATGGAAAGCCTTGGTTGAGAATGAGATAGGAAATAAGTTGAAGTGTCTCAGATGAGAAAATGGGGGAGAATATTACAACAAATGGTTTGATAAGTAATTTTCAGATCATATAATTCACAAAGAGAAAACAATTCTAGGAATACCACAGGAAAATGGTGTGTCAGAAAAGATGAACAAGACAATCATGGAGCATCCAAGGTGCATAAGATCGCTCTAGGGTTTCCTTTACAATTTTGGGCAGATGTTGTAGATATTGTTGATTATTTAATAAACAAAGGGCCTTCAAGATTCTTTGAATGTGGTATTCCATAGGAGGAATAGACAAGTAAAAAGGTAAACTAATCATTTTTAAATTCTTTCGATTGTGAATCCTTTGTCCACATTAATAAAGAAAATAGAATAAATCTTAAGGCAAAATCAAAGAAATGTACCTTTATTGGATATGGTTTTTAATGATTTTGTTATCGCTTATATGATTATGAAAATCACAAAATAATTAGGATCAGAGATGTCATATTCAATGAAAGGGTCTTGTATAAGGATGATATGCATGGAAAGAAACATGGAAAAGAAAATAGAGAATACATAGTGCTTGACGAGATCATAGAAAAAGTAAAGGTGTCTGAAAATCATAATGATGAATGACCATAACAACAACAAGAAGCACCTCAAACACCTAGAAGTGGTGTTAGAAGATCTACGAGGATAAGTAGACCCCTTGAATGATACTTTCATTCATTATATTATGTATTGTTGACTGATTCTAGTGAACCAAAATGTTATGAAGAAGCAATACAGGTAGAAACCAGGAAGAAGTGGGAGCCAACCATGAAAGAAGAGATGGAATCCTTGGTACATAACTAGACTTGGGGCTTAGTTAGGTTCCCTCCAGGTAAAACAATATTGCAGAATAAATGGGTTTATAGGTTGAAGGAAGAAGATGGAGGTAGAAAAAGGTATAAAGATAAACTTGTGGTGAAGGGGTTCGCACAAATGAAAAGTATAGACTTTGATGAAATATTTTCTCTTTTTGTCAAAATGACTTCAATTAGAACTATTTTAAGTCCAGTAGCAGCAAAAGATTCACATCTTGAGTAGTTATATGTAAAGACAAATTTTCTCCATGGGGATTTGGAGGAAGAGATCTATATGCAGTAGCCATAAGGGTATGAGGTCAAAGGGAAGGAGAAATTTTAGTGTGCATGTTGAAGAAGAGCTTGGATGGCTTAAAACATGATCCAAGGCAATGGTATCTAAAATTTGACAGGTTTATGTCTAAACAAGGTTATACTAGATATCACTCTAATTATTGTGTTTATCTCAAAAGGAAAAATGATAACAACTATATTATATTGTTATTATATGTAGATGAAATGCTTGTTATAGGGTTTAACATGCAGGTAATAAATGTGCTAAAAGGAAAATTGGCAAATTATTATGCAATGAAGGATTTGGGTGCTGAAAAATAAATCCTTGGTATGAGAATAACTAGAGATAGGAAAAATCTCAAATTAACATTGTCTCAGAGTGAGTACATACAAAAGGTGTTGGAAATATTTAATATGCGGAGTGAAAAACCAATTAGTACACTTTTGTCTAGCCATTTCAAACTAAGTAAGGAGATGTGTCCCAAGAATCGGGAAAAGATGGATTATATGTCTAAAGTTCCTATGCATAAACAATTGGAAGCTTAATGTATGCAATGGTTTGAACAAGGCCTGATATTGCACATGCAGTGGGAGTTGTAAGTAGGTACATGAAAAAACTAGGAAAAGAACACTGGATGGAAGTGAAGTGGATTCTTCGGTATTTGAGAGGTACTGCAAATCAAGAATTATGCTTTGGTGGTTCAAACATTTCTCTATAGGGATTTCTTAATGTAGACATGGTAGGTGATAAAGATAAGATGAGGAGCACCACATGGTATGTGTTTACTATAGGTGGAACAAATATTAGTTAGGTTTCAAAAATGCAAAGTGTTGTTGCACTTTCAATGATAAAAATGGAGTATGTTGCTACTAAAGAGGCTAGTAAAGAAATGATTTGGTTGCAAAGGTTTATAGATGAATTGGGTAAGGCGGAGGAGATGGGCAAGTTATACAGTGACAACTAGAGTGCCATTCATCTTGCAGAACTCAAAATTTCATTCCAAGGCTAAACATATACAACTAAAGTACCATTTCATTCAATCAATGTTGGAAGATGGACAATTGAAGCTAGAAAAGATACACACTAGCCAGAATCCTGTGATGTGTTAATAAAAGTTGTAACGAGGGAGAAACTGAGATTCTGCTTAGTTTCAATTGGTCTTCAAGTATGATGATGAAGATGAGAAACAACGAGGTCCAAATTTTTGAAGCATTGTCCAGCAAATGAAGCAGCAATGGAGTTGCTATAATCAATCTCCAAGTGGGAGATTGTTGGGTGTGGAGCCTAATTATCTTCTTTATTGAGAGGTATCACTGCATTGAATCCCAACTCATAACAGGGTGACAACGTTGCATGTTTAATCGCCATTAGGGGGTTCCCCGGGTGGGGGCAATGACAATTTTATGAGCCCCCTAGTGGGGGTTCGAGGGAAACACCCTCACAGCTAAAACTATATGTAAAATTTCCTTGTAAGATATTATAATGTTGTAGCCAATATAGGCCATTCATTAGGTGGATGATTTAAGGTGGAATTTATGCTTAATTTAGGGTTTTTATTCCCTAGAAGGAAACCCTCACTTTATATGAGGGAATTGTATTGTGGCTTTGTATTATTATTTTGAGCAAGAAAGAGAGAGGAAATTGTGTGAGAACGAAGAGGAAATTGCAACGGATCTATTGTAGGTTGTATCTCTTCATTTTGCTGGATAATATATAGGAAGGACTAATTGTTTCTCCATGGACATAGCCTAAATTGGATGAACCACGTATATCTGTGTCTCTCTTGTTTTATGTGTTTTCTGAGTTTGTGTTTCTTCAATATTTTATGTGTTGTGTTGCTCTATATTATATAATTTTCTGACAATTTCTTAACAACAATTTAATTTATTTATCTTCAACTTGATTGGTTGGCGGTTTATTTTGTAATGATAGCAAGAGTAATGTTTTCATATATTTTTAGTCCGTGCCAATGCAACTCTAGTAGTCCATTTTCTTTTGGCTAGTCTCATTAGTTGAGCTTTGACCAATATGTTTTCTAATGTTTGACTTCTTCACATATCTAATCTTGATGATGAACCACAGAGGATGGTTTGAAACGTCGATACATAAAACAGTAAAATGCAATGGATCTAGAAGACATAACCACACAAAATGCAGATTACAGAAGTCTCAAATCCATTATTAATGTTTAACTTTCTAATAATATTATATATATATATATATATATAATATATATAATATATAGTAACATTATTAAAAAATCACTTTGTAATCTTCCTATTGGTTCATATTTTGAATGTCTTATTTCCACCTTCATGACATGAGCAATGGAGTATAATGAAATAATCATTTATTTAGTCGAATAACATAATGAAAATTTATTTTCTTAGCCAAATTCTATGCCGTAGATGAAGTTTGTGCCACCGCATTTTCCTCGTGTTATGAGAGCTTTGTCAATGTAATTGTTTTTCAATTATCTATGAATGGATAAAGATGCAAAAATTTCATCACTTTGTTCGAGCACCCGTATCATGAGAAAATTGTTGAGCAAGGGAATCAACCCCAGTCCCATTGTCCCTAATAAAGTCCTCATCTGCAATAGATGATACATTAATCTACAGATCTATAACCAAGAGCGGTTGCTGACCACTGTAAATAATACCCGAAGTGAGCCTCTCGTTATTTATTATAAACTTCTGAAACCCTGATAGGTTTCAATTCCAGGGCACCAGAAAGCTCTTTGCTCACATATTATAATGCATTGATTTTTTGATTTTGTTTATGCCAATTTTTAGACCATGGTTGGTTTGTTCACACTCCATGTTAAATCAGGAAAGATTTGAACTATGTACCTTTAGTTTTTGAAGGCAAGAGACACAACAACGACTTCAAGTTAATCCCATTTAACTCCACATTTCTTTCTTCTCATCACATATTATATCTCTATGTCATGTTCAACTTGATATTTTATTACTCCCTTTACGTAAAGGTAATGTATACCTTGGCTTCTTTTAAAAGTTGTTCTTATTGTCCCACTATCTTTAGGACACAATTTTTCATTGTACGAATCTTTCTTTCAATTATATCTATCCAACATATTACTCAATTGAATTTCATTGATAGATGATGCTCACAAATTTATATGTTATCCAAGGAAATTCTACTAGGTTAGTTTCCATCTCAAAGGTGTCTAAGAGTAATGTGTTATCTTATTTGCCCTTTAATATATTTGATCACGTTCAAATAATATTTAGTTAAGTTTCAATTTATGTTTGAGATCGAAGATATATGTAAGATTTTTTGTCAACCCATTTTTTAAGTTATCAAGTGTGTTACTATACAACGAAGAAATTGTATTTTTTGATTTCCTACGAAAAAATATTAAAAATATGTTTTTTTCTTATAAAAAAATATAAATTTCAAAGATACATCACCTACACAAATGTTTAGAAACAAGAGCAAAGTTAAGGAGAAAATATAAATGAATATGCATGAGAAGAGCAAAGTTAAGGAAAAAAATATAAATGAATATGCATGAGAAGCTCATTACCTCTTGAAACAAACATTGAGATTCTTAATAAGGTAGCTAATTTAAGATAAATAATAGAATCTTATTGTCATGTACATTTAAGATTTAAACATGGGGCAATAATATATTTTGTATGTGTACAAACCCAAAGACAGGTAGCCCTACTTTTGGTAATATGACACATATTTCCATTCGGTCTACCATATAAACTAAAGTCGTAGTCTAACTAGCCGGAGGAATTGCCGGGAAGGTTATGGAAATTCCAGTCATATTTAGAGAAAATCTGGCAAGGATTTTTGGAAGCCCAAGGTATAGTTGTTAAACTTCAAAATTTTAGGTGCCCTAGACGTTTTTTATGGTGCTAAATCCATTTCCACCATCAAAAACATGATTCAAACACTATCTTTACAAGATTTTTTGAAATTTAGGAATTGCCGGGAAGGTTATGGAAATTCCAGTCATATTTAGAGAAAATCCGGCAAGGATTTTTGGAAACCCAAGGTATAGTTGTTAAACTTCAAAATTTTAGGTGCCCTAGACGTTTTTTATGGTGCTAAATCCATTTCCACCATCAAAAATATGATTCAAACACTATCTTTACAAGATTTTTTGAAATTTTTTTGCCTGGATTCTAGCCACTTTTGGCCGTTCGGGCAATTCCTTCGCCTCGTTAGACAACTCCTAAACTAAACAATGTGTATTTTTGGTGACCAAAGGAAACTAATTAGTTAGATATGAGCCAATAAGAGGATGATTTTAAATTAGTTTTTTTTGGGAAAGAACAATTCATTTTTGTAATGCTTTTCCATGCTTTTCAAGCTAAAAAAATGTTATATTATATTATATTATAGTCCAATTTTCAATTTCTTTTTATTGAAAGCAATACTTGAAATCAGGGGTGAGTGTGCCTTGGATAGATGACACTTTTGTATCACTATTTGCTTTGTGTATTTAAAATATTTCATGGGTGAGTGTGCCTCGGATACATGATACTTTCACATC